>CAEGAF010097101.1:0-23221 GCA_903067075.1 Micropoecilia bifurca | reverse complement strand
GTCAGCAAGACAGCCAGCCACAATCACAGTGGAACAGGTGATCACGTTCCAACTGCTGGAGGCGGGGCTTTAAATAAAGTGGAAAGTTTGGGGGATAACAGGAAGTGGGCCCGCAAAAATTAAAGTCTGATTAATTGACTAATTATGGGTTACATTAACAACCAGAGTTTGCAGCACTCTCTCAACCAAGTCAAATCAAATTATTCAGGGTCAAAAGTGTCACAGATAAATAAATCACTGATTAATTACTTTATTCTATCTTTAGAGAATAAACATTTGACATAAATACATACATTGGACTTAAAGATATACTAAATTAAATCGTCATTTTGTTGCACAGCACAATTTCTTTGTCTGCCAAACTAACCCCTGAACGTCAGTGGGTGGAGCTAAGACTGCTAGTTAAAGGTGATTGGTCTGAAGTGCACATTAGTGAGTCAGATTTGAGGATTCAGTAGTTTACCTTTCTAGCTATCTAAATAGTTTCATAATCCACTGCACCCACATGCACTGTATAAAATTATCAAATGAATGTTGAGATAACTAACATTAAAATATACCTTTAGCATATTTAATGTTCAAATGCTTTACGCAATTATTTTCTTACAATAAAGTATGTAAGAAAAATATTGACAGATAAATGATTATGGACACACTTATTTCTTGCATGTTTTCATATTCATTTAAATCACCAAGTCACTTTTGTTCCTCCGTACTGGGTTGAGTGATGTTTGTATTTGACTCACCTTTCCCATTTCTTTATATTTTATGTAAGTTATGTGCCTGCTACTGCATTGTAACTGTTTTCAACCTTAAATATTAAAAACAAAAAGGCGAGTAGCTCGGTTGTTGCCTTCATTTCTGATTTACACTAGATGTAATTTTGTGATCCCTTTTTAATCACCAAAACAAAACGCACAAAAGGACACGACACTCTGATTTATCCAAGACATTGTTCACAGTTTTATTTGAATTCATTTGAAACTCACTTTGTTTTTTCCCCCTCCTCAAACCAGGAAGCACTTTGTCATAAAGGGAGACAATAAAATGAACAATACTTCACCATATCTTTGCAGCCAATAAACAATTTTTATTAACAACATGATCACAAATACTCTGGTGTTTTGTTTTTATTTATTTATTTTTATCTCAGAAGATTGCATTATCAAAAGAAGTTTATTTTGTTCTTGGTTTCACGTTGAAGGCTATTTTTCTTCTCTCTTTTTTTTAAAGTTCCTGTGGTGGTACCAAATGTACTTGGTGTTGGTGAAAGGGAAAAATAACTAAAAAAAAGAAAAATTAAACATAATTATAATATTTCAGGTCAGGTGGTGCAAAAAAAGGGACTGCTTGTGAATGTAACTCAAACAAAACTGAATTTAAACAATGTATAAAATACAAAAAAAATCCCAGTCTTACATTGATGTGCAATAAAACATTATTACTATCATAGTACCGTCATAATGTCTCCAATATTACAGTTGTTTTATTCCATCTCATTTTTTTATTAGAATGAAAGAAATAATGATAATGGAAAAATTATATTATTAACAAAAGAAATTTCAAATAAACTCCAAAAAAAAGAAAAAAAATTCTAATAAAATAATTTTATATTTCATAAATTTCCTTTGGACCAAAGGCAGAGAGGAGAGACGGGCAGAAAGACAGACAGACAAAACATGTTAACAAAACGGAGCAATCAGTGCGAGAATGTGGCCCTTTTTCACGGTAGAAACAAACAAACCAAATGTTACGCAGACGCGGCCGAGGAGTTACAGTAACGGCGCCGCATTGCCGAACACGACGAGTGGATGTCACAGTTTGGGCCTCTGTTCCTGACTTCTCCTCCTCCTCCTCCTCGTCTTCAGGGCCTCAGCAGCGGCTGCAGGGGGCAATGGTTTGAAAAAGCGATTCAGCTCTCAAAGTTTATGTCGTGCTAACTCGACTGAGTTCATTTCTAAGGGCTGTGTGGAGAGAGAAGACGGGGAAATAGGTTGGGGTTAAACTGCAGGCAGGCAGGTTACTGTAAAGACAGACACAATCAAATTTAAAGGGACATTTCTCATGTTTTGATGCGGGACGTCATGTGCAGTCAGCATATTATTGCGATCTTGCTCTCCGAGAGGCTTCGGTAAAAATAAAACCGTCTCCCTCGCATCTGGAGATGTAGTGACACTAAAGGGAACCTGCTATTTTTCTATTTTACTTCTAATCTAAAGAAAAAAAACTACCTGTTTATGCAAACACTCTCTAATAAAACTCTATGCCACTGTAATCACTGTTTGACTTTAGGCATTTATGGAACAATGTTTCATATGAAAACATGTTGCAACATGAATGCTGATGTGATGGCAAAAATCTGCTAGGCTTGGAGAAGCAGCAAACTTCAGCCTCCAGGAAAAACAACATCTCTGATTGTTCTTGTTTTTCTCTTTTTTTGTGGTCCCATTTCTTAACAGAAATCCATATTTCTATTATCAGTAAAGACAAGCGAGCGCACCATTGAGCTAAAACACTTATATTGCTCTTCAGGAGACTGGAAAATAACAATATAGTTACTCATCTAAACCTGTTCATATCTACAAGTCGATGTAGTTGTTTTCAAAACTTAAAAATTAAGTCTGTGTTGCCATGACGCTCAGTAGAAGGACGACAATGGAGATTAAATCAATTTCCAAATCTCACTTTAGCGAACTGGATCAGTTTTTCAGTGGGAAATAAAGCTGGAATAAAACAAATACCTTTGCAGCTTTTACACCTCTTCATTAAAATGTGCCAATATAATAGGTCCAAACAATAATTGAACATTATTGCTTAATTGTCCATGTTAAGTTTTGTTTAATTATGTATTTATACAGATTTCTCGAACATCTTATACTATTTATTGCTCATTACAAATGCAGATTTTATGTCTAACTACCACAACTCAGCTCAAAATTACATCTATTTGATTTTATGGCTTACTGCAAGCATTCAGACCAAGTTATTAAATTGTTACATTTACTTTTCTAAGTATCTAGTGCAACCTAGTGGCTACAAAAGCACATAACTGGTTAGACCGGTGCAAACCAACCGGGTGTAACATTCCAGCGGCATGGCTGTAAAAATAAAACGCACCATCAATGATTTCATCCTTCACTTTGTGCAGTTCGCGGAAAACCTCGTCCAAGATTTCCTGTAGAAGAAGAAATTGACATTCTCTTTAAGTACAAGTGGAAACAGAAGTTCACAGAAAACAAATGAGAACATGTAATGTAACCGAGGTGATGTGTGGATTATCATTTGGCTTTAAAAGTAAAAACAGAGTTTTTACTGTGAATATAAACCAGTGTATTTAGTATCGCGCCGGTTTTCCCTTTGTGCTGCCATGCAGTTTGAGCAGTTCGGTTTTACTCCACCTGCTTCATCCTGTCGAGATCTAACGAGTCCGAGTCGCTGACACTTCCTGCTGTTCGTAACCTGTGGGACAAAATGTATTGATTTATTTTTTCTTAGCAAATCATCTGTTTCGCTGACTGCTGCTGTTTGAGCTTCCCCGGCTCTCACCTCGAAACCATCGACCTGTCTGCAGAGTTCGCTCGGTCCCAGGGCTTCTTCGCACCGTCTGTGTGACAAAAGAAAAATGTGATTTTTTTTTCCCGCTGTAGGACAATCAGATGATTGGCGAATGAGCAGCTTGTACAGCTCTAACATTGTTTCCTACCTGTGGAATTCTGCGCACCCCGAGTGTTGGGCGACGAAGAGTTTGCATCATCCTGGAGTAAAAAAATACGGCTTTTCAGCTTTGTTGCACAGGAATTACATTTATCTTCATTTAACTCAGCAAGCACTGACAAGTGTCACCGTTTCGATTGTGTAATCACCACCATCGTCATCGACTGTATAGCTTTGACTGACATTTAGAACAATTACAATCCATCACTGCTGCTGCTGCTCTTCCACTTACGTTTTGGCTGTCGTCAGGCTTCTCTGAAGCCGCTTTCCTTCTGGGGGAAAGAAGAAGCCTCAATTAAGAATGACATTTTTCACCTAAATAAATGAATGGCAGTTTTGTTTGTCAAACAGACCGTGGAGACAAAATACAGAAAGAAAGGAAGGCAGACAGACAGATAGAAGGAAAGAAAGACAGAAAGAAAACTTTTTAAAAAGTATATTTTTTAACAACACATTTACTTGTCAATTACTATGACATCACAATTTTACGCCCTAAGAGGCATTCACATGAGCGCAGAGTTAAAATCTAATTAATTAATAAATTAATTAATTAATTACATCAACTAACATTATTAAAACCCCACTGAGAGAAAAACTCCGTCAGGTCATCACCGGAAAAAACAAACACTTGAACCATTAAAGTGAACATTGTCTTGACTTTTTTCTCTGCATCATCAAATATGTTGCGATTGTTTGATGTTTTGTTAAAGTAAAATGTAACAATTTGCAGTTAGATTCTTTTTTTGTATAGACGGCACCAAATATAAAAGCAACTTGAGACCAATAAACTGAGAGAAAGACAGTAAAGAAAGAAAGAAAGAAAGGAAGGAAGGAAGGGGGATAAAAAGGGAGGATTTGTTTTGGGTTGATTGCTCTGACCTTCGAGCCAGGAGAGCGTTCATCTCCTCCATCAGTCCTCCACTTCCTCCACTCGTTCGATTGGCTTCATTTTTGGTACCTGAAGAGCCGTCCTCAGGCTAACACACAGAACGTACTTTAGACGGCTTGTCGATCATCACCAAAAGAACAAATCATCGTGTCATCAAAAAACCCCCGAAAAAACCATGAATAAATCTTACCCTTTGGACACGGCGAAGTTTGGCTCCGGCAATCATTGCGGCGAGGCCGGTTGGCGCGGGGCCCTCGTCCCCCTGGCTGCCTCCTCCTATAGGCAGCGGAGGAGGAAGAGGAGGGGCCACCGCTGACAGCGGCGGGGGGCCCGGAGGCGGCGGAGGAGGGGGAGGGCCGCCCATGTTTACGGGTGGAGGTACTACAGGTGGGGCTACGGAGAGCACAGCAGGGTGGCCTTGGAAAGGAGAACCTGGAGACATGAAGTCAAGGGTGAAGAAGACGTTTTATTTACCTCAGGATGCTGCTAATGATGGTTTTGATTCATTTGTTTTTTGTGTGAGTGAGAAAGTACAAACTTTAAGTGTCCTCGGTATGTGTGTGTGTGTGTGTGTGTGTGTGTGTGTGTGTGTGTGTGTGTGTGTGTGTGTGGTGTGTGTGTGTGTGTGTGTGTGTGTGTGTGTGTGTGTGTGTGTGTGTGTGTGTACCTGAGTTGGAGGACCGTCGTTCCCGCTCCATGTGCGCCTGCATCTGCTGCTGCTGTTCCATCATCTGCCTGAAGGCAAATGGAGAAAACACAGCTGCTAATTCAGCACCCGAAAAAAACCCAAACATAACCATTGAATATTTGATTCAGTTCCAGCATCAAAACAGTTGAGACAACCACTTCACACAAATAGCTGAGGATCTATAGAGCTGAACTCAAACCCCTTGAATTTTTTGCTCCAGTGAAAAAACCAAGGCATCACCATAGCATGATGCCTCCACCACCATGTTCTACTGCGGGGTTTGTGTTTTCAGAGTAGGTCTGCAGTTGGGCTAAACTCTACTGAGTTTGATGATAATACCGAAATGAGGAAAGCTCCACAAGATGTTCCAAATTTGGATTTTATTTTCTTATCTCAGATTTAAAGTCTCCACTACTTCCTCCCTGACCCGTCCACTTTGTTTCCTGGCCGCCATGAGGCTTCTGTTCTCCAACAAACCTCCGAAAACAATTTCCCGGTCTACTTATTGTTGATTTTATCAATCTATATCTTCTGATAAGTCCATTTAATGGGAAAATAGCATATATCTTTACCCAATGCCACATTGTTTTGGCACTGGGTTAAAGAAACAAGTTAAAGAGGAACATCTAACATCATGCATCATGCATTTGAAACAAAACAGACATTATTTAAAGCAGAAGTGTTTTGAGTAAATCCAGGTATTTCTGCAACTTCCTGATTTTGGTGTTTAAATAATAATAATTTAAAAAATCTGTTTGCAATTTAAACAAGCAAGATGCCGTCTCAACCATTCTGAAGAAAACATTCATTTAGCCGACTGGACGTTTTGGAAAACATCTGCCAGCCAAGGCATCGCTCTCTCCCCTTCACCTCCACAGTTCTTCCTTATTAAAATCACATTTTCATTCCCTCTTTTTGTGACATGCGCTCTTTTATAATGCACAAAGCATATGTGTGTCACACCCCAGGAGGGGAGGGAAGGAGACGTGGGGAGGAAGCAGAGTCATCCAGCTGTGAGTTGGACGGGAGACGAGCTGAGACAGCAGAGCGTCTGACGTGACAGCAGAGACAATCTCCCACCATGATCCTGGGAATAGTTCGGCAGACATGGAATCTACTCCATTTTCTACAATGTGTGTGTCCCTCTAAAATATGGGATCTGGCGATCGGCTCAGCCAGCGAGCTGGGAAACTGAAACTGAAACTGAAACGAAAGAGCCAGTTGTGTTTCTGCGAAGGGAGAGAAGAAATTTGCCCATCCATCTTTTGTCTCAATTGCGATTATCACAAGTCGACGGCGGCGCACGCAGCAGAACACATGAGCTGCGACTGTTTCAGATGTCGGCGCCTCAAATGTCACAACGCTGCTGCAGAGCTCTAAATATAGCCAAGAATCCTTTCTTCCTTTCCAGTTTGGTTTTCTCCGTGTCACTCTGACTGTTTTCCTCTCCTCAGGAGACAACAGCTTCCTATTAGCAGAGCTGAGTACAAAGCTGAGGAAATGTCAGCGCTGCTCATTTCTGGCTGCAAAATCAGATCTAATTCAGTTTGCGTGATGTCAATATTTTTACTAATCATAACGCAAGGTAGAGTCAAAGGTACAGCTGGAGCATATTTTAGATCAACCATTTTGTAACCATTCCAGTGCTGGTTCAGTGTAACTGTTCCCGTTTAGTTTAGAACATGGATGGATAACCTGATCAGGTGTTTAAGAAACTAACTGCTGAGGATTGAATGGAAGAATGAACATTTAAACCTGAATGTGTTTATTGTCAAGAGATTGAAAGTGTTTTATGATTTGATTATTCTCTGACCAAATATTGATCAGATGGACCGCTGTCCAAGTGGCTTCATGTTTCAGTTTTTCATACATAACAACCTGATGAATCTTGAAAGATTTTGAGTCCTTTTCCTGAAATATTTTTCAAACCTTTGCCTCACAGAGGCACCTGCAAAATAAACCATCCAAGTTTACTTTGGCATTTAATATAAAAGTCCTTTTTTTCCTTTTCCTTTTTGACAAATGTCGTAACTCAACAGTTTTTGCCACCAGCTGCAAAAAAAATTGGAATTCTCTTTATTTTAAATGAGATTTGTATCATATTTAAGTTTGTAAAGGAATCTTTTTATGTCGCTCCATTGCTTCTTTTGTGTTTTTTAAAGGTCTCTCTTTTGGCATATGTAAGTAGCCTAATTCTTGATTAAGAATGGTTAAAATATGGCTGCCAGGTGGCTACACTGGTGTGAAAGCTATCATCCTGGAAGTACTGCATAATTTCTCTTTCAAGCGTCTTTTCTGTCAAATTATAGTTCAAAAAAAGGCCACTAGTGAAAAAAAAAGAAACACATAAATTGCCTCTCTGATGTCCGAGACCTTATGTAGAAAGTTGCTGAAAATTTTAGGAACACATTAGCGTCTTCCATTTTTAATTCAAAAAAGACAAAAAGTAAGGGGGGGAAATACATCTGAATTTTTGTGACATATCTGTTTGCTCTCTCTTTCTGTCGCCTTCCTGTTTTAATAGTGTGAAATAAATCTATCAGCATCTCAAAAAAACGATAAAACAAGTAAACACATCAAAAAATAGACTCTCCAGGTTTCCTTTTATCAATATAATCCAGTGAAATAAATTGATTGTTTAACAAGATTTAGCAAGACTTTGTTTAAAAGACAGACATATTTTGATTAAACATAGAAAAAACCCCACAAAGTAACATTTCATGTAAGTAAGAAGTTTGACTCAATTAAACAAGCTAATAAAACAGGACCTAAAAACAAAGTACAAGTTTTATAAGATTTTTTTTGTTTGGTTTTTGGGGGATTTTTTTAGCCTCAAGTACCAAGTCCAAACCCAAAGGTGTTATTTTTTGACGCTGCAGCCATCGCTGCGCTGACGTCGGTGTGTGTCCGAGTGAATGTGTTTCACCTCGCTCTCTGAGCGTCGATCTCGTCCGAAGTGGGGCCGTTCTGGACCTGCCGCTGCAGAGCTGGACCTGCAGAATCAAGCCAGAGCAAAAAGACAGAGAGAGAAATATGGATAAGGCAACAACGCTGTGCTCAACAATCCATTACCAGCGCTTTGGATGTTCATTATAATTAGTGCCAGTCGAGACAATTAACCACCCAAGTGACAGGAGAATTAAGCAGGAGTTAACCATTATGTCACCTCTTTGTGGGGTTCTGACTAATGCCGGGTGAAAAGCATGCTAATCCGCAGTTTAAATGAGCGCAGATTGATTCATCAAGCTCTTGTGAAGGCAAGTTAAACACCAGAGGGATGTGCTTTTTGGCTTTTTGTTTCACAGTGCGAGACGCCTTGCAGAAGGCATTTGCAGAAGGTTTGGCACAACTGCAGACTCATGAAGACGCAGCCGTCCACCTAAGCTAACAGGATATATTAATCAGAGAGGAGTTTACTATTTACTTTCCATTTTATGTAAATGCACACATAAATGTGTCGGTCCATCACATAAAATCTCACTTGAACACCTTGAGGTTTGTGCTTGTACATTAGTGAAAAAACAAACTTCAAGGGGTACGAATGCGTTTGCAACGAGCTGCATCATAGGATGAAAATGACTAATAAGTCTGTTTTTCTTTTTACAGTTTGCGCTGCAGGGCCCCTGCAATGTAATCCCTTTAACACCATTAGGGAGATCTGCAGATGGAGAACCAGATAGTGTGTGCGATTACTTCAAGATGCGATAAGACGGGAGCAAAAGCCACTTCAAGCTGAGGGATTACAATAAAATCAGAGGGATTCATTGTCTTTTTACAATGAAGCCTCTAGTTTGACTGAAGTCCCTCAGCAGTGTTAATAAATGTGTCACTGAAGAATCAAGAAGACATTCTTGATTCTTCAGTATATATATATATATATATATATATATAGATATATATATATATATCTATATATATATATATATATATGATGAAGTATGATTGTGATCATTGGATCTTTAAAGTGTTTCACAGTTTCTCTTTTGTGATCTCGTGGATTTCTTTTTCAACAGAGAGCTGTGAAACAAAGCAGAACTAAAAAAAAAAATGTTCTCATTCGCCACGTCCTGTTCTCGTCTAATGAAAAGTGTTGCTTTGCATAATAGCGCTACGGCTTTCAGGGTCACTACTCTCTGATGGAAGCGGCTTTGGCTAATGGCTCCCATTGATCAAGTAACACAGATCCGAAAATAACACAGGCCGAATTAAAGGACGCGAGTCAAACCTGGTGTCAGGTGATTTACCCGATTGTAGACATGTGAGCACAGTAGGTCTGGTGTTTACCTTACAAACAAACTAAGAACTTTGTCTCCATGCGGAGTCTTTTCTTTCTTGTTTTTTAAGACAGAAACACCAAAACATAGCTCTGTCTTTTATAAAGGAGTCAGTTATTAACAATACTTTAAATCCCCTAATTTAATATCCAACAGAATACAGACACATCAAACGATTTGATAGTGACGTGAAAACATAAGACATCTATTGCCACAGTCATCTCAAGCATGTGTCGCATTTTCCCTTAAAATACTCGGGCAGAAATTTGATTTATCAAAACTGATTTTCATCATGCTGGTCATGGACCCACTGACACCAGGTGAGGCCCATTGCACCAAGACTCAGCTCTTCTCCTTGTGTCTGCATGTTCAGTGCAGCAGTGGGCCAAACTGTTTATTTTTAGATACACATATTCAGTTAAAGGTTAAAGACTTACTATTAAAACACACGCAAGAAATGAGTTTCTAACCTTTACCAACACATTCTTCATTTTGATGCCCTGCCTGATGTATTCTGCTCTAGTCTCTTTGGTGTCTCTCTCCAAAGTATGAAAAAATAAGGTTGTATGCTGATGACATGCTGGTTTCTTGATACAACGTTTAGCATTGGAATATTTTAATCTGCCTCCGTTGGTCCCTCCGTCAGCATTTTGATCGAATGCCTGCACATCCTCTGTTACATTTTGAAGGATGTAGCTTTCTTCCTGCCAGGACAGACTTTTAAATATAATATGGCTCCCTGTGTTTAGCTACAGCTTATTAAGAACTGTATTTAAAAAATATTGACTTGTTTGTATCCAATTTTCACAAACTATCCGTTTTGTGAACATGTGGGTAGTGTTTCCAAGAATAAAATCCAAAAATCCAAAGAAATGATGTTGCCTGTATTGCTAATAGTAATTATGTTGCTCCCAGAGCACATCAGTTATCTAATCCCATTGTTTTTTTAAACAGGAAATTATAATCTAATTAAACTGGGTTTGGTGTTATTCTCAGATCCATTTTATCAGAACTTGTCACCATCTTTGTCCCAATAGTTTTCTGTTGCCTGCTGCTGTTTTAAACTGGATGTTCTCGTACTTTTTTCCACCAGACTTCCTTTAGTCTTTGTTGAACCAAACATCATTTCCCAATTTATCTGAGCAATTCATCTTTTTGGCTGTTGAAGATTACCAACTCTTTATCGTTTTTCTTTATTACTTTGTATTCACTTTGCAAATCATTGGTAGTAATAGTTACTTCTTGCGAGTTTGAGAACTGTAGTTTAACAGATTTAGTTCCGGCTTGAAATGTTTCTTTTACTCAATGTCAGTCATGAGAGGCTCAATAAGAAATCGGAGGACTTCACATTACTACTTTATAATTAGGTAACTATAACATTTATCCAAAAGTTTTGGCACATGTCAACTTGGATCTATTGGAATTTTCCAATAAATAATTTCAGCTCTGGCTCTTCACAAACCAATGTTTTGCTTTTTTTTTCTCCACACAAACACAAGCAAACTCAAAAACACAAATCAAGCACAGTTTTAACCACAGACAGAAACACAGCAGACACGTTTTTTTATTTTGTACCTACATGACATCCTGAAGAAGAGGAACCGGCCGTAGCAGAGACAGAGACACTGACAGACACACTCTCCTCTGACCATCTCTTGCCTTAAGCTGCCTTTACTCCTCCTCATCATCATCATCATCGTCCCCATCCATCACCTCCCTCCCCATGTTTCTTTCTCTCCTCACCTGCACTCCTGTCTACTCCACTGAGTCAACGGTATCGTCTGTCATCTTCATGTAAATGACACCGGCAGTGGCAGCGACGGCAGCAGCCGCATAGCGAGCAACTCTGGTTAATGTTTCAAAAGGTCGAATTTTCTCTCTGCTGCACAGTGAAGGCGCACAGAGACCCGGCCTCTTCGAATGATATCGGCTTCATCTCACTCATCAGCAAACATACTGCACAATAATGTTAAGAGTACATCGGTTTTTTGCTTGCAAAATGAAATTCAACCAGCTTGGAGTAAGAAATATAATGAATCAACATCACGATTCTATGCATACTCGACAAACTCAGTAATGTTTCACAATGATACAATAAAATTCGCATCTTTGCAGATTTGAATGTTAAAAATGCATTAAATAAATTAACATAAGAGTACTGAAAGTGTTGAGAACTGAGAAGTGATGGAAGATTGTTTTATGGCTTCCATCCACAAACAAAAAACTTTTACAGCTAGATTTAGCACACAATACTTTTGTTGTAAATAATTTTAGAAAACTGATTTATAGTCAAATGCATTATATTCATTAAATACACCCAGTTTAACTTATATGTTACATTGCAAAGCCCTGACACATTCTCAAAATTTGAAATTGCTTGCTTCATGAAGCGAACTGGTTACTAGTAGATACTTTTACAGAAGTGACCAGGTCTTTGAATTACAAATCAGAAATGTAACCTTTAAGTTCCTGGAAAGTACAGGTTTCAATATATTCTGCCATCTTTGCTTTTTCTTAGTTTGAAATTGTTCTATAACATGAAAGAAGAGACCCTAGTTATTTACACAGATAAACTTATAAAGGACTAGCGGTAATTTAATTCAGATAATTTAAATTTTTGTGGCATCTTATTTGACTAAAATAAAATCAAGATGTCTGTGTGGGTTTATTATCCTTAATTCATCACAAACTCAACGAAGACCCAAGGTCACGCTTGAACCCACCTCACCGCCAGAGGGCGCAGTAGACACACCTGTTTAAACAGCAAAGAAACATCTTTTTTTTTTAACTCTGGTATTATAGCATTCAAGCTACGTCAATGGGTTTATGTCTTCTTTATGCTTCCAGTGCAAACATGCGACTATAAAAATCAAAATTACTCATATTGTGCTTTCTGTGTAGTGCGTAATTTCTATCGGCGGCTGCTGCCACTCGAGCCTCTTTGCGCCGCCGCCCCACGTCATTAGGCAGATGAAAAGGTCCGCGCTCTAGCGCGAGACCCAGGGGGGGATCTTCTCAATGACTCATTCAAATTAGGAGGCTGGACGGGGAAGGTGGGGGGGGGGCACACTGCTTCTGCTGCTGCTGCTGCTGGGGAAATGAGTGGCAAGCTGTGAAAGTCACTCTGTCTCCGTCTCGTTCTACTCTCCTCTCGCTCTCTTTGTGACTAACTCAGGCATGAATAGAGAGTTACTGCAGGACAAACTCCACATCTCACATGCTCATGCTATGCTAACGAAGTGTTTTAAAAATAGGACTTGACTCCAGCTCCAATGAATCCCTGGTGACTCCCGGTGTAACCAAAGTTTGTATTAATGTTACCAATTGCACTCTGTTCTGTTATGTCAATAAGAAAAAACCCATTAGCCAGAGACTTAGAGGGAACAGTTGCCTGACTTAGCTGCATTTTGACAGCTGCCATCACACTTGAACAGGTTGCTCTGAACTGCTTAGGTTAGCATTTATGGCCGTTTTGCTGAGGATGCTGTGTCATGATGCAGGCAGCAGTTAGGAGATGGTCTAGGAGTTTCACTGATTTATGCTCAAGGTCTCAGGATACTGCTGATAACAAATAAAAGATACTTCAGCTGTTAAAGAGATATAATAGACTGAAGAACTTGTTAACTTGAAGGATAAAAGTAGAGCCATGTGCACGAATCAGCATGAATCAGGTTTTAAAATATAACTTTTTAGTATTTGTGTGTCACCATGATGACGTATGAAATCTTGCAACGGCCAAAGCCACATAAATGCAGCATTATAAGACTGAAAATTATAGCTCATGCTAGCACAGAAATAATGGGCTATGCTTCTCTATGTAGGATAGAAGAGTTTTCCCTATTTAGAGTAACTAAGTTACTGTAGACAGTTTTAAAATGTGTTTTTAACCAGCAAACCAAAAATTCAATGTGGTCCAACAATCGATAAAAGTCTAATATTTCCTAATTTTGTTTCGTCCAGACTACGTATTAATAGAAAAACATCCTCCCTCCGGAATGAAAAGTTCATCTGGGCACCGGCAGCGAACCCATCCGAGTGCAAAGTGCATGTGTGGTGCAGAGAAGGGAGACCACACCTCCATCCTGAGCGCTGAGTACGTTGAGGGCGAAGAGCATGGCGTTGGAGAAGGTGGTGGCCTCCTCCTTGCTGGCAAAATTGAGGCCGTAGACCTGCCTGGCGTCCCTCCATTGGTGAAAGGTCGGGGTGGCTTGGTTGTACTTGAGGCCTTTTACTATGGAGTAGTTGATAACCACCTACGGGGAAAAGAAGAAGAGAGGAGTGGAAAGAAAGTTATTTATGAGCAACATCGGAGGAGTGGGGAGTTGAAAACAGAGCATGTAAACAATCTGACCTGTACAAGTTTCTAAAATAATTTCAATCTAAGATCAAGTGTCCGGAGCCAAAAATCTTGACTCGTAAACCTAATGGTGGGCTCCACCACTGCAGAAAAGATACAACAATGTGGACCAATGTACTTTTTTCCATCTTTACAAACACATGTAAATATCCGTTTATGTGTCTACAATGCAAACTGTAGACACATAAACGCACAGCGATTCAGAGGACTCTCTCTGTGTGAGTCCAGGACGGTCTAAATGTGTTGCGTTCCTCCCGCAGCGCCGGGCTACCTGCTGGTCTTGCAGCTTGACCCCCACCACTCTGAAGGTGTTGCTGGCAGTGTTGTGGTAGATGTTGATGCGGCTGAAGCCCTGCTGGCCCGGCTTGATGGGGACCCACTTCTTGCTGGTGTCGTCGTAGACCATGACAGAGGCCCGCGCCTGGCAGATACTCTGCTCACTGGCAAGGACAAAGGGACGGAGAGAGGAAGGAAAGGCTTAGGAATATTTAAGTGCTTCTGAGTCTTCTTATTAATATGCATGAGATTGAATCTAATTTTGGAAGATTCAGAGTTTTCAAGGTCTATTTTGGCCAAATGTCGTCGTAAGTTGTAGTATATCTGCCATGAGTGTAGTGATGCACTTCCTTGTGATATTTGTGAGCAAATAAAACATCATTCAGTGCTACTAGCAGAGATTTAACATTTATAAATATTTCAATTTCAAAATTAAAGGGGTGTCCTGATCTCTTCCTGACCAAAAACTGCATTTTTCTGAAAAAACGTTTAGTTTTAAAAAGTTGGTCGTAACCTTCCAAGCAATGCTGAAGCCAATATCAATAAGTATCAAATATGTTGGAAAAATTGACAGGCTCTTGAAAGGTGTCCTACAAAAGTGAAAAGGCAAAAACTAAATAAAACACTGATTCTCTCAGTGTCATTTTTTTTCTTCCAGACATAACATCTGCTAAGCAGGGGGATCAGGTCAGACACAGTCACATGCCTGAATTAAAAACTCTTATTTTGACTGTAGGATTTAGTCTCATCTCATCTCATCTCCACTGCTGAGAGCAGATTTAAAGTCTGTTACGGTTAAAGCTACCAACAAAACAAAAAAAAAGTTGAAACCTATAGTTTACTAGTAGAGAGGGAGGAAACATTCTTGGCTTCATAAACCTGTAGCTTGTGGTAAAGCTGTATGGAATAAATATGCCAATAATCTAGTAATAACCACACTTATTTACGTATATCACTATCACTATATCAGTATCTTGTTGATATCTCTGTTTCCATCAGGAAAACCATTTCATTAAAAACTATAAAATACGTTTGATGCTACCTAAATAATCCAAAGTTTGGATCAGGACTGCATTTTGGTTCTAAAAACAGATTTTTTAATTAAATACAACAAAAATGGCAGCTTATAGCTTACTTTCTCCATAAAATTTGAATATGTCAAAAACAGTTCGTATAAATGCAAGAAACCGGTCAAATATCTGAGCCTGTTTCATTGGATTACTTGCAATACGTCAAGCAATGATCGAAAGTTTCTGCCACTCATAGGTCAGGGAGGTTTGGTTTTTTGGTAATTTGAACTTAAAGTGTGGGACCATTTTCAGTACTCCTAGAGTCTGCTTTTTTAAAACATATATAAGTCTGTTCAATCAAATAGTGAATGCAGTAAAATTTAAGGTCTGGGTTTTAATGTTTAAATGTAAAAAAAAGGCTCGTTTTCACCATTTTTGTTCATCTTTACTGGTGTTGCTAATCAATCTGGAAGTTGCTTTATGACTAAAATGAAAGCACAAGCTTTAAATTGAGAAGAAATTATTTGGTTTTCATCTCTAAATAACAAGTAAAGCAGCTGAAAAACACACAAAACCAGAATCAAGCACAGCTCAACGTCTCCTCCTCAGTGTACTCGAGATCGGCTCCAGCAGGGCAATGATGTGTTTAATTTATTTTGGTTAAGTCGCCGAGTCCATTCAATTTTTAAACAGCATTCCAGGCAGCTGACTGAAAAAAAAGAGAGCTGCGGACCCGGAAGCATGAATAAATGAGGTTTTTGTGCTAAAAGAGGCTGGAGGTGAAGAAAAATAGAGACAAAGCAAAACAAGAGAGTTTGATTCTGACCGACAGCTGCAAACACAAACAGGAATATTCGTTATGTCGTTGTACGAGTGCAACGTTCGGCAAGATGATGTGCAGAGCATGAATAATGAATTAAACACTTATGAATTTACCATAACGCCGCACATTTGCGCACTCGCACATGCATGTGAACTCAAGGCACAACGAGTTTAAACCGCATCATCCGAGATCAGTCCGCTGCCAAACGGTGCAACAGTAAAATTGAGCCTATTGGGACAGAATTCTTTCTTCCAGTCCAATATATTCAATAAATAAAAATAATAATAATAAAATCTCCTTTGCATAACAACAGTTTTGAGAGAGCGTGTTATTTTCCGGTCTGGATTAAAACGTAATCTGCTTCCTCTGAGAGTCTGAACGCCATAACCTTGAGGGCAGAGACGACGATGACACCCACAGGCCACAAACACAACAAAACGATGAAAACAGAAAGCAGCTCCAAGAGGGAACACATTCAGTCTCTAATGCTCAAATCGCTTTCAGATCATCCTGATGTAGTAAATGCTCTCCAAAGGGAAAACGTGATAATCGATCTCTAATATGAGGAAGGAATTTCAGCATACTCTGCCAAATTGACCCACATTTTTTAAACATTTGATTGCTTGAAGACAACAGAAGAAGGTTTTTTAATAGCAATTGCGTACTTATGATTATGTGAAAGTTTAGGCTATGCTGTGCAGATCTTACATATTACAGAGAATAAAGAAATACAGCTAATTTCATCATAATGTTGATTTTCTTCTGAAAGGCGCTCAGAGATATTTTGTGCGTTTTCTTCCACTCAAAATGAATCCATTAAATACCGGAGCTGCGAGTCTGTCTCTTTCCACAAAGTATTTAATGAGTAAATAAAATCAACATTTGAATCCGAACTCGTTTTAATGAACCGACAGATTTTTTTAAAGCATGAAACAAGTCAACCCGCTTCTCCAGAAGTCTGGAGTTTGGTTAGCGAGGGCTTGTGATGATAAATATATGAATTATTCATTCAGATTGCTGAATTTTAAACGATTCCTCAAGTTCGCACATCCTTTTCAGGCAGAAGCAGAAAGATTGCTATCAATGCGCACACAACAGGTCAACCGAGCTTCTGTTTTCCTCCTTTCAGGTGATTCCAGGTGTTTTGTCAAAAACCTTTTCACTTTTTTACATAAATTATTCCTGCTTATGGCAAAACATGTTTGCAAATATATGTATTTTTTCACCCTCTGTCTCTGATTATGCCACCTGGTCCCGCTCTAACCCGTCATGTCAAAGCATTAACTTCTTCTCTGTCTCTTATTTGTGGTGCTTCCTGTCTGGTTGCAGTAAAAATGTCCTCTTCCGGCGTCATCTCCTGATATGAAACGAGCAGCGCAGCCATAAGCTGTCAGACTAGCAGGGATATGCTGTTGATTCACAGAAATGAAAAAAAGAAGACGTAATTAAAACCTGCATGCATTAAAAAAGAAAAGAAAACCCTGAGGCAGGAGCTATAAGTAGCACTTTGATCTCCTCTTCTGTGGATGATTAGGCGGAATTTGAAATTCCCACAATATCTGGTTGGTAATAGTCTGACTAGAGGCTGATTCTTCTTTCACGTCTGCTTAATTTAGAGACATCGAATGAAATCGCACTCGTCTGTGAGTTGTTTTGAAGATGAGAGCAGTTCTGTTCAATTTTGGTTTTTTACCATGTAGTCTCAGCTTATACAACTACGGCAACTTGCAAAAGTATTTATACCTTTAAAAATTATAAGATTTGGGAGTTTGCATGACACTAATGCGACTGTAAAGGCCTATAAATTTGTCAGTCATGTTTCTTGCAGTAATCTGTGCTGGTAGGAGGCTCCATCCACTGGACGACTTGCAGCAGATTTTACAGCGTGGTGCCCTGCAGACATCACAGCATCAAAGCCCCTCTGTTGTGGCTCCGCTCTCCGAAGGACATGCTGCTCAAAGCAAGCGGCGCACAGACAACAAAGACGAATTGGACTAAAATAGCAGCACACGCCGCTGTATGCTAATTTCTGTTCTCAGCCAAGTGGAGATGCATATCTACACACTCCGGTTCTGGTGCATTAGGACTGGCAAGGCATCGAAAAGCTTGTAGGTGTCGTTAGCTTAGCTGCGAGTTGAAACAAACTTCCAGACTAAGATAAAAATAGAGACTTAATAATGATTCAAGAAGTAATAATGTAATGTAAGATTCCAACTATGAAACGGGTTGATACGTACAGTTATAAAGTTAGCAACTTTATTTGCGTCTAGGAATCCCGTAAATGTGCTACCTGCAAATTAAGCAAAAAAAAGAGATTCAAATTTAAGATGAAAACAAAGCAAATTTTAAAAGACAAAGATTTTTCTGATGTGGTTGCATTTTTTTTCATGTCATCCAAAACGCTGTGAGCTAAGCTAAAGAAATCAGTGTTGTGTTTCTATAGATGAGAGGAAACACAAAACTAAACAAAATTAAAAACATGGAGAAAAAAAGAGTAAATACATCCTTCAACAAAACCTAAAATATGAGTCACTGGCTTGAACAAACCCACTGAGTCATTGTCCACAAAAAAGAGCAGCAGTTCGTTAGAAGTGACAAGTCCTTTACAAAAAGAAAAACCTTGAGGCCGAGATATTCATAGTCATCATGAACGGCAAAAACTCAAGAGGTGAAGCATTGGATCTCCAAGTCTATCCGTTCCAAAAACAGTTGTTTTATGTGTCAACTGAAGCTATGAAGCCTTGAGTTGAGCGAAGCTGTTGGAGCGAGCGGCCCGGTGAGTCACTGCAGAACGCTGCTGGGGTTAATGAGTCTTCCACGGCTCAAAACAAGCTTATGCTGCATGGTTATGCGGAGGCCTGTGCAGTTGTGGGATTCATAGACTTTGACCCATTTCACACAAACAGAAAACCAGAAAGATCCCTGTCTCAAAAAAATGGGCTTTCAAAGAGATTATTTCACAATCATTGAAAGCATTGTGCAAATATATGGATGGGTAAAATGAATGTTCAGTCACCCAGATCAGTTTCCTCTCATTCTCAATTCATTGGGTTTAATATGACACCCTTTAACAGCTTCAAATGTTTTCACTTTAAATAGAGAGTGTGTTTCTGGAAGGTTCTGAACATCCTTCTGGAAGGGCATTTCTGAGGTCAAACACTGATGTCGGACATGTCCCATAGTGTCTGCTTTACTTCATTCCAAAGGAATTTCCTGCTGAACTTCACTTCAGTGAACATTCAAAAGCTTAATGCTAAAGTCGGATTAAACATACTTGGAGAAGTTGGGACGTCAACATGGAGACGCCCAAGTAGCCATTGTTTGCAGAACTTTTTACAGACATTGTTTTATTTTCCATCAGCAAACACAACTTTAAATTTGTTCAATTTGGAGTTACAGGCACTACATTTAACATGTGTTTTAAATGCACTCTTACAAGTGTGATTGGTACAATGACAAAGTTGGGCCTTACACGTCGTAACTTGGGGCAGTCAGAGTTTGTTCCAATTTCTGAGTGAGAGGTGTGAAGTTGGAATTTCCAAGTTCAGACTACAAATGGAACTTGTAGTAAATACTGCAGAGCGGCCGCAATGACGAACTGTAATAACTAACCACAAAATGGGCTGAACAGAAACTCAGAGGATCTAAAACCACGGGGAAAAGTCTGATAAATGTTTTAAGAGAGATAAATACAAAAATGAAATACAGGAAGCTAAATACAAAGGAGCAAACATATATGACCTAAAAGGGAATGCTAATGACATAGCAAGACCACCAAGTATAGCAATAATAATGGACACAAGCATAATGGAAACAGACACTCTAACACCCTAGATTTGTGAAACTTACCCTGTCACTTTACATGGCCTACCACATGAAGGCTGAGTTGCTTTTATTCACACTTAGTTGCAACAATTCTAACAACTGACTGGAATATGTAGCAGAGACAGAAGCTCAAGACTGAACTTATTGCACAACTACGCTGAAACTCACTGAGGTTTGAAAGTGATTCATTCAATTGAATTTATTTATATAATGCCAGTAACTTGGATGATGGAGAGAATATCCCAGGCAATATAGTGCAACTTCCTTTATCAATAGCGCTCTGTGGGTGCATTTTTATTCACTATGGTTAACCTACATACATCTAAACACATTAAAGTTTTTCTTTTTTTCAGAATTTGTGGATGAGGAGAAAAAGCCAGATCACAGAGGGGCCCTTTGTGCCCCCCCCCCCCCCCCGGCCGGCTGCTTACAGGGAAACAGCGAAATCTCCAGAGTGAGCGGACAGAACAATCGGCACCATAAATTGTTTGTCTCTTTATCTCAGTCCCTCACAGAATGTTCTCTGTTTTTGCAGACGGCAGGACAATGATGAAGAACCCTCTGCGCTGGGAAGCGGCCAGAAAAGTGGCGCAGTGAAACTTCTTCTGCATGCCAGCGAGCATGTATGCGCGTGTGTGCGTGCGTGTGTATTTCTGCGTTTGTGAAGAGCCGACTGCATAAAACATCAAAGCTGCATAAAGCAGGAAGAAGAGCAGCTGACAGCTTAAAGATTTATAAGTGTGCAAAGGCAACAAGACAGAAACCTCAGCTAAACCTGCAGAGAGTGGGATAAATTGTGTTAAAATGTGTCTGCAGTCCTAAACTTTAGGGCAAGTTAGTAACATTTAAAAACGCCTTGATTAACTTCTGAACTGAACATGAATTTACATGAAAGTTTTTGCAGTTGATGCAAAAGTAGAGCTCACTTTCAGAACCTTCGCTGCATCTCTAGAATGAACAATGCCCTGAGGAAGTCATCACACTCCCAAGTTTTTCACATTTAGAATATTTTAACACGCTTTTTACATTATGCAGTTACCAATTATGCACAGAAAGTGCATAATTGGTAACTTTTAGCTGCACCTCTTCTGGCTTAAGTTTCTACCAGCATTTCTTTTCAAAACAGCTCACACTTCATCAGAGTGTATGAGAAGAGCATCTGTCAGTGCCAAACATTACACACAGATAGACTTTATTCACTAACTGTGTGACTTCTGATGGCAATTAATTGCTCTAGATTTTCAAGTGAGGGGGAATATAGATCTATGTCATATATTGTACATTTTATATGTTAGTATTTTTGAAAATTGTGCATTATTTTCCTTCCACGGTTTATTCCTGATCTGGGAAAAAAAATAAATAAATAAAGTCACTGACATTGTTTGAACTAAAAGGCAACAATACCCAAAAATCAGTTTCTCAGCCTCTGTGAAACGGATACACAAGCTGATAAATTGGTGCAGCATAACAGCTTGTGTTTACATGTTCGTGTCCTGTGGGACGAAACCATCCCGTTGTTCATGAGGCCAAACTTAAAGAATGTAAACCATCACGCAAAATGGTTGCCTGTAACATAAGCAGTCTGCCTGCTGTGTTGTATTTCTGATGTTTAGATGGTGGTGCTGATCTGTGGGAATGAGAGCAACACAGAAAACTCCGGAGAGACAAGAGAGGAAAAAAATGAAAAAAATAAAAATGTGCCAGTGCTGACTGCCTGACTTTTACACAGCCAGTCTGCTCTAGTGCAAACAATTATAAAACAAACCAAATGGGTCAACTTGCAGAGAAGAAGTCTAAAAATAAACTGGCCCCAGCTGAACCAGGTTCTAGGTCTGCAAATCATCCTGGGTAATTTTCAGAGCTACGACAGGAAAACTCCTGAAACGTGGACAGGCTTGTGCTGTGAGCAAAGACTGAAAGAGCATGACGAAGCAACGTTCATTAACGTTGGATACGATCCCACAGATTATAGAGAGAAACAGCAGTTAGACAACTTTATTGGACCGAGAATTTGGCGCTCGGACACATTGAGGGGGCTGGGGGAGCTTGAGCACCTGCCCGTTTTGCTCCTTGCTGCCAAGTGCCCTTTTGGTCAATATATATGTATATTTTTTGCCATTATTATTTCCTGAGCCCTCTTCTGACACATAAAAGCATGTACTAAAATTATTTACATTTTTGTTTCTTTTTTGTATAACATAAGCCGGTCACCTTGACACCTTTGACCTTTTGCCCGTGACGCATGACGCAGTTGCCTCGCGCAGTGAGATAAAGCGGCTAGCTGGAGCTCAACGTTGCGAACGTTCCAAATTACAGAACAGTTTTTGGTGAATAAAAAAAAAAAGTTTTTGGTGAATAAAAAAAAAAGTTTTTTGGTGAATAAAGTTGAGTAGACTTGCTACTTGTCAGATGACGGAAAACATTGAACGTATCGTTTCTGCTTCAGCACGAAGCGGTTTAAGCAGAGAGGTAATGAAATACAACAGACACTAAAAGGTTGCATTGTGCCCTTGTTTATATTTTTAATACTATAATTCTGTAAAGACAAAATATGTCTGGTGGTCCAGCTCTGATTTACATATCTTGCTAAATTGCAGGTTTGAATATTGCAATACTTTTCTATAACAAAGTAGCCCTGCAGAAAGAAATTACTAATAAAATAGTTTACATATGCATAGTTGTATGCTCTCTATAGAGATTTTTGTTAGCTTTGATTGTATATTACAATTTTGTAATTCATCATTGTTTATTAAACTCTGAAAGCTGAGTGGCTTTGTTAATATTCTGTCCTAAAATGCTGTTAGATGTGCCCTTTTTTGAGCACCTGCCCCTTTAGTGGTCTCTGCACAGCCCTGCTGAGATTATCATTGTTGTTGGGTCATTAATTTGAACATGTTTCGTTGTTTTTTTGTTTGTTTGTTCTTTAATAAAGTTACAAACATTTTAAGCCAGCCAGAGGAGGACGTGCTGGTCTCACCGTCCTGGCGGTGTTCAGGTTGCCACCTAGATCAGTGGTCCCCAATCCCTGGTCCGTGGACCGGTACCGGTCCGTGGACCAATAGGTACCGGTCCGCGCAATAAATAATTCAATATTTCCATTTTATATGTTATTTAAGTCTGAAGGATTTTTTATTTTGAAAATCCTTTAACCGGATGTTCTTGGTTACTTGCGCACTAACACCGAGCCACAAGCAGCAAAAGAGTAAGAAACATATCAGAAGCCTTTGGAAAGTTCCTTACAGATAACACTCTTTGAGGGTAAAAAGGAAACATCCAACAGGGTGGAAAGTTAGTACTGGAACATGTATAATATGAAGAAAATATCAAATGAGAAAAATAGTTTAAACACATTCAATTGCTTATTA
>CAEGAF010097099.1:0-41612 GCA_903067075.1 Micropoecilia bifurca | reverse complement strand
GTGTGTGTGTGTGTGTGTGTGTGTGTGTGTGTGTGTGTGTGTGTGTGTGTGTGTGTGTGTGTGTGTGTGTTCTCTGCCAGAAAATCCTGCAGGAAAATGTTCAGTAACCGTTTTGTGACATTAAGCTCAAACACACTCGGGTGATGATGCAGCAGAGAAATGATCCAAACCAAAGAACAGCAGCACGTCCACCTCTAACTCGCTCAAAAACTAAAAAAAAATAAATTTAAAAAAATAAGTAAAGAATTTTGGAAAGGTCTGGTTGAAATCCAGACATAAATCAGGCTGAGATCCCCTCAGTGCTCTAAATCTCTCCAACGTGGCTAAATTACGACACAAAAGTCTGATTCCCAGTTATCACAGACGCTTGGCAGCAGTTGTTGCCACCAAGGAGGACGGAACATGCTGTAATTAGGTTTAAGAGGATATTACTTATTCACTTTTTTGGTTTGGATAGCGCTTACCTGTTGCTAAATAAAATCATCATATGAATACTGATCCATATTTACTCAAGTTATCTTATCTTAGATTACTAAAAGACCAAAAACAAGCATACAAAAAGTCTGCAAGGGACAATAATACATTTCCACTGTAGAGCCTCCACACTCCTGGAAAGCAACAGCCAAGTCATCTCTGCCCAGGGTCTCCTGCCTCTTACCTGTGTCCTGCCGAAACTGGTGCATAGACTGCAGGTCGATGATGTAAGGGGAGAGCTGGGCGTCCACCTGCCCGAGGACCACGCTTCCCCTGGCGTCCCCCTTCAGCACGTTCTCGATGTGGTGGCACACCGCCGCGCTGTACGGCCTCCAGCGTCCGTGCTCGTTCAGCCACTCCCAGACCACCACCCTGGCCAGGTTCTGAGGCGGGTACCCCACCCCGTTCATGGGCACTAGCAGCCCCGACCCGGGGCGAGCCATCTCTCTCCGGCGGCTAGAACACCACTGCAACCCCCCCAGGCCTCCCTAACCCTCGCTGTCAGTCAGCTCACACACAGGAACATCGTTTTGGACCAGCCCTCAAAAGAGAAAAACAGCTCGAATCAGCAGTTAGCGTGATAGTCCTCAGTTATCTCATGCTGCTTTCAGGCAGCCAGATCCGATGAAGTCATCTTCAGCAGGTTTCTCTCTTGACAGGGGCCACTTTCGATGATGAGCCGAAGGTCTACCTTGTCCTGTTTGAAGTGACAGATCCTGATCCTGATGATGATGATGACCACAGGAGAGCTACAGCAGGTCGACAGAAGACATTCATTAAACAAATGACAAGTAGCAAAGAAAATAATAATAAAAAATAAATCCACTAATAAACAGATGTCCTAAATGAGTTTCAGCTACTGTTTCTGCAAGAAAGGGCGCAGGTCTGAATCTGCTCCGGACGCTGCAGCTCTGCTCCTGTTGGCTGTCCGGATTTCTTTCAAAATCTATGAAAACTGAGCGAGTCTACATGCGAGCTGTGTCAGCAGCAGCAGCAGTAAAATAACTGCCATCAGGTGTATAGATGGGCAGTGTGCAAACACAGCAAAAAAAAAAAAAAAAAAATAGAGCCAGCTATTATCAGATCATCTAAACGGTATCTTACAGAGACAGATCTGTCTGCTCTGAAGCAGAACAAAAAATTACAACAAAATAGCACATGCGATCTCCAGATTAACTGTTAATACTAGTCAGAGAAAATGCCTCTAAAGAGATCTTACAGATACAGACCTGTAGGCAGCAGCAGCAGCAGCAGCTGTGGTGCCACAGATCCGTCAGGTAAGAGGCTGCATCTTGCGGGATCCGGGATGAAAACCAGAGAGCAACACGAATGGGGGGGGGTTTAAAACAAACAAACAAACAAACAAAAGAAAGAAAGAGGGGATGCAACCCCTCACGCCTGCCTTTTCACAGATCTATCCCTATACTCAAAGCTCAAAATTGTCCCGCAAACGCTGAAGCTGCCCCCCGACTCCGTTACGAAAGAGCGAGCCGTCGCCGTGCAGAGGCTCTCGGATCACAGCCGCTGGTTGGCTGCGCTGCGCTGCGCTGCCCTAGTTGCGCGGTTTGCGGACAGAAGCCGCTCCGCCGGTGAGGAGGAAGGCTCCCCTCCGTCCGTGTCACACTAACAATCAGACGCTCCTAACGCGAACACCCGATCCCACGCTGCTCCAGTACGCGCAGCCGTGCACACCTGTATGCATGGACAGAAACGTAGCCCATTGGTCAATTTCACAGAAAACGAAAAACGGGCACTTCCGGTATCCAGTTTCAAAATAAACTCTGCATCGTCAACGAGAGGAACTGACGACAAGATGGATAAACGGGGTCACACACACGCAATGACCTTTTTTTTTTATTTTTATTTTTATTTTTTTAACTTACCTATATTTGTTCTGAAACTTGAAAACCGCAGAGCGTTTATGCATGTGAGGGACCGGCAAAATTCAGTTCCATTCTGTTTTATTTATATGGGGCCAATTCACAACACACGTCATCTCAAGACACTTTACAAACAGTCAGTTCAGTCAAACACAGTGAAGTTGGTGTTGTCATTCAAATTGGTCCTAAAACAATGTTTTATCCCAGAAAACCAAGCAGATTCCATGAGCATGTAGCAGCAGTGGAGAGGAAAAACTCCCCTTTAACATGATAAAGCATGTGTGTGGTAACGAACATCTGCCATGATGGACTGGAGGTCTATAATTTTGATGCAAAGTTGTGGGCAGCAGTAGCTCAGCCGATGCTGCCACCACCATGGATGTGAAATTGTATTGAAATGTGTATGGTGTGTTCATGGTGATGTACAGCGTTAGTATTTCCTCCACACAAGGTGTTTTGGACATGTAGGCCAGAAAGCTACATTTTCTTCTGCATGTGTGCTGCTGCTGCTGCTGTGTGCCCCACATGGTTTGTGGCATGTTGAAACTCTGCATTACAAGAGAAATTATTCTTTGTGATGTGGATGAGAGTTTGTGGCCTAACATAAAGAAATTTAATGGGAGGTGGAGGAAGGATGCTCTGTGACTCCTGCAATACTCTATG
The DNA here is from genome assembly GCA_903067075.1 of Micropoecilia bifurca. Taxonomy (NCBI): domain Eukaryota; kingdom Metazoa; phylum Chordata; class Actinopteri; order Cyprinodontiformes; family Poeciliidae; genus Micropoecilia; species Micropoecilia bifurca. The sequence continues at coordinate 38,595 of CAEGAF010097099.1, read as the reverse complement.
TAGTTTTTTTCTTAAGGAGATTGTTCAGTTTTCTATTTTTTCCCCTTTGAGCTCGGCAGTGCTGTCTTTTTTCTTCACAATAACTTGATCTGTCAACAAATTACAGTACAAACAGTAAAAGCGAAAATGTGAATATCGCTATTACATAATCTCCTGCAATTACAACTTGCATCAAAACTTTAAGCTTGGTTTATGTCAGCATATCCCTCTAGAGTAAACACCTTTATTCACACGACTAAGCAAGACAACTCTTGAATTCAGTACACAATGAAAAAATGACTTGTCATTATTTATCTATTTTATTAGTAGTTTAAAATTAGCATGTCTTATTTTAAAATATATTTTCTCTCCACTAGTTTCAATGATTATTCTTCTTAACCTGCCTGATCGTAAAGGTTCATTCGCTGCTTTCATAATGTGAGCATTACACATGTATGTTGCCTGGTTACACGAAGAGATCAGTGTGATGAAAAAACATTTTCTTCCTTTTTTTAAAACCCCACCGCCAATAGCGAGTCTAGCTTTACAAAACAGCGCCATCACGTGGAATGTTGGTGCTAGTGATCTGAGGACAAAAAACAAAGCGATTTTATGACAGATGTTTGTCTGAAGCTACATGTATCTTCATGTTTTTATTTATTTATTATTATTTATTTATTTTTGCTGTGGACTTTTGAAAATGAAACCTATTTTAATTATTACAAACTGGCAAAGTAACAGTAAAAAAGCAAAGTCTGGAAACTGATTATTCTGTAGAGGTTGCTTTGTGTTACTCAAGTCTCTTTTACAATTTTCTTTCTACTTTCAGTTCAGTCAGGTTCATCTCTGGGATGAGTCTTTAACACACTCCCAGCCATTTGTATCTGTTTGTAAAGGTTTTGTCATATTGAGAGATTTTAGGAAACAACAAACCTAACTTCAGCAGCAGTCAAAATTGGAGCAACACCCAAATCCACCCACGCCTTCACCTGATGTGTCAAAGTCCAGAATGACAAGCCTTATTTATAATCCAGGCAGTGTCAGAAATTAGCCATGTGCAGCCTGAGACAAAACAATGCATTTTCTTAAAGGTCACGTTATGTCTTTTCTGGTACTGCTGTGCCATTTTTTTCACTGCTGGCAGAGCTACACCAGCAAACAGACAGACGAAAGAAAGAATATCCGTCATGTTGCAAGATTTAAATGGATATATAAATGCAAAAAAAAGAATGAATGAGAAAGGCTGAACCTGGCTTGCAGAAGGACCTGGGTTGGGATCTTGGTCTGGGGTCCATCTGCGTGGGTTCTCTCCTGGTTCTCTTCTCCTTTCAGTCGAAAAGCATGCATGTTAGGTTATTTGGTCTTTCTAAGTTGCACTTCAGTGTGAGTGTGTATGTTCATGGCTATTTGCCCTGAGCGTCTCTGTTTTTTCCCTCTGAAGGTCAGGCGACCTCGACCTCTTCTGTAGCACGCTGCCTGATGCCGTCTTGGAGAGACATTTGCATGTCTGGGTGGATGGTTTATAGAAAGTAGGGATAAAGGTCATTGTTAAGGGAAATCCAGCAAGGCAGGTCATGCAACTCGAAATCAAGTCCGACTTTTACTCATATTTAATGCCAGTGGTAGAGCAGGGTTTAGAGACCTTTGTTTGGTCAGCGTGAATGAGACGCACGGGAGCAATGACACATAACAGGAACAGCAGGAAAGTGTTTTTTTATTAAAAATACCTGTCAATAACAATGCGCCACGAGTAATTTGATTATATGTTAACGTTCTGCATTCAGACTTGCGCCTGCACTAGTGATTCTGCGTGATTTTGTGTTTGCTTTCTGTTCTCAAGTCCCAGTTTGGACATGTTTACCTTGTGAAATGCTGTAAGGTGAAATTTGTTGCCACACACTAAAAATTAATGCAATTTAATCGTTCAAAATTATTGTTCCAATGCACACATGTTTGACTGATTTATAAAAGTATCAGTATCACTATATTATTGTCCACTTTGGGATTTGCTCCATGCAGCAAGATGGGGTGGGGAGGGAAAATACTAAAAAAAAACAAAAAAAAAACAACACAGAGATAATCATAGAACAGCATTGGCAAAACATTAAAAATAATCTATCACATGTGAAGTAATGTTCACATTATGTTTTTGATGCAATCTGACTGAGCTTCAACTGTTTATCTATTTGCCTTTGCTGTAACAGCACCACCTTGTGGTGAAATTAAAAAGAAATTACAATTCATCTGAATTGTAATTCACGTTGTACTTTTATTTGAAATATTATTAAATGTATGTCAGTGCAGAACAAATACGTATACATAGATATTATAACAAACACAAACAAGCAAACCTGTTAATTTTGTTCTATTATTTTTATAATTTGAAATTTAAGCTCAAAGTATTTCCCCCCCCACAGAACAATGTGAAGTAAATATTTTCTTGGCAAACACACATACTGTGAAATCTCTTCTCATGAAACGACTCTTTCCATTCAAATATGTTCAATAATTTAATTTCCATTCAAGCTATTGACTACCGAACACTTTTAATTTTCAGAAAACTGATTTGAATTATTCACATCATTTTTATACAAATACACAGAGGAATATACTGTACATAATCACAGTTTTTTTTGCCAGCTGAACGGTGTTACTAAAGCTCTGCGTCATTCTTGAAAACCTTCCTATAAAATGATGGATGGAGATAAAATTACGCTAAATGACAAATCAATCATTAGTAGGTGACAAAGTGAAAGCATTTCTCTTTTTTAAAGAAATTGGTGAAAATAGAGAGCGCGTAGCTAACAGTGTTTCAAGATGGTGGCTTTACAGAATAACATATATAAAGAGAGCCATAATGGCAGCACTGATGAGCCCAGAGATGGGAACTGTGACAAACCAGGCGATGAAGATGTTCCTGAACAGACGCCAGTCAACTGACTTCCTGGAGCGCAGCCAACCAACAGCCACCACAGATCCCACCTGTGTGCAAGTAAGAGTTACTGGAAGATAGCAAAAACATCTTGCCACTTGAACTTTTAACCTTTGTCACCAAGCAACCACAAACCTGAATATAATTTATTGATTTTGATGTAATGGAGCAACAAAATGAAGTGCACGATGATGAAAAGGGCGTGCGTTTAAAAATTCCTCACAAATAGCAATCTGAAGCTCCACTAAGCCCACTTTAAAGAAACACCCTGAAATAAATGGCTAAGTCCAACCAACTGTCTGTAGAAGTCAACTAATTAGTAAACACACCAACTCCAGCATAAAAGCATGTATCGTTGTCAATATGATGCTGTGGATTTTCTTCATCCAGAGGAGAGAAGCTGGATGAAGGTAAAACACATTTTCAGAGTAATCCCGGCAGTAAACCTGCTAGAGCATATTTGTTTGCTTGAATGGTCCAGTCAAAGTCCAGACCAAAATGGAATTTAAAATCTGTAGCAAAACTTAAGATATGCAGTTTTTAGATGCTTTCCATTCAACTTGGGAAATACTTTTTCAGTCTTCAAATGTGCGGAGAGACATCGCCCAAAAGACTTGCAACTGTAAGCCAATTTTGGCACTTGGTACTAAAATAAAGGCTGATTTCTCAAGGTTTTTGTTTCAGGAACATAGACTGAATTTGATCATCCATCTAAGTTTGTGGTTGTAACATAAAAAAGGGGGCATGTGACTATGTTTGCAAGGCAGGCATTTTCAAGATACATGACTTTCATAACATGCTCAGAGCTCACCTCTCTATCTGTTTGTGATAAAGGATTAGAGATTTTAGCTTTATTACCTTGCAATGCGTCGTGCTGACAGGAAGACCAATATTAGACGCCACAACGACCGTGGCAGCTGAAGCCAGCTCGATGCTGAATCCACTGCAGGGAAAGGAGAAGTTTATTTTGGTTTTACAACCTGGTAAATCATCGCTTCTGCTCGGACGGAGCATAGCTCCGAGGCATACCTTGAGGGTGTAATGGGGGTCAAGTCTTTACCCATGGTCTGGATCACCCTCCGACCCCAAACCCAGAGTCCAGCACAGATTCCTACTCCGCCGTACAGGAGCAACCAGATGGGAGTGGGAGCATTCGACACCACGGACCCGCTCTCATAGAGAAGCCAGAGGGCTACCAGTGGGCCAATAGCATTGCTAGAGAAAGAAATGAAATGTACATCATTAAAAAGATCATACTTTGGCAAACTGAAAAAAACCCCAAAAACACCCGTGTTTACCTGACGTCATTTCCCCCATGAGCAAAGGAGCCGAAACATGCAGTCAGAATCTGCAAAAACTGGAAAAGCAAAGAGACTGCAGGCTGGTCGATCTCCAGCTCGTCTTCCTCCACAGCAACATTTGCGTCGGCTTCCTGCGTCACGCTGCCGTCCGGGACCGTGCTTCCAGTGGTCACTGCTGAGTTGTAGCTGCTGCAGCTGTCCACCCGAGGTCTCCTCTGGAAGCCGGCGTCCACGTCTCTGTATTTGGGATCGCCTTGGATACCGTATATGGCCATGGTGTAGGACGTGTAGCTGTTGTTCCGCCGCATGGGTCGCTCCTCCGTGTCACTGTCACCGATGCAGTCCCCGACCTTGGCCTTGTGGAGCTTGTGCAGCAGGTCTTTGTAAAGCCCAGAGTCCTTGTGGATGGTGTGGGAGCGTCCGCTGTGGGGATCAGTGATCGTCATGTGGCCTACGGAGCCATTCAGACCTGTGGGAAAAGCTCGCTTATAACAGCGTTTTGCTAACTGGTCGGTCGTAGCTGCTTGTGGTGTTAACCACGTCTTCACAGCTGCGACACCGGAGTGAAAAATGTAACATTTCCAGCACCAGATTTAAAAATTCTCACCGTTGGAGATGTCAAGATCCTTGGATTCTATGTCGCTGTTTAGGTCAGTCTCCTCTGAGCCTCCCAGTTTAAAGGCCACCTTCTGGGTTTCTACCGGAGGATACTGCAGATGGAGGTCAGACGGGATTTGAGGTTGTTCTGCTGGAGGTTTGCTCGGGTTCTTCTCCATTAACGGAGTCTCACAGGGAGCAGGAGCCGTTTCACCTGAAAAGCGAGACGTTACAAGTCAAACAGCTTTGTTGCGGACAACTTTACTGCAGCAGAATTTACAGATTTATTACATTTAATTTATTGCTGGTGCATCCGCAGCGATGGATTGGGTAATTGTTCAATGATTTATGGGATTTTATGTGGTAGACCAACACAAAGAAGTGCATAAATGCATAATAATGGCTGTGCGATATTTTTGAAGTATTTCCTCAGTGTGTGCACATCAAGACACTGAATATTGTACAAATTTTTCTTTGCAAAATAGCTCAAGTGACTAAATAATAAGGAAACAACACTACAAAATGATCATTGTACAAAATGCCACAACACTCTGTCCATGCTGAGGTAACAAATGGTCCAATACGCATGATGCTGCCACCACTGTTTTCTGTTTTCTGTAATCACAAGGCTGTGGTCAGGGTGATGAGCTGTTCAGTCATAGTCTTATTCAACCAGAACCGGGCTTATTGTTTTACAACCCAATCTTGCTTTGAATTTCTCCACATCTTTAACCCTTGCCTGTCTGCTGTGCAGAACAGATGAACACAATTTGACTCTATTTACTAAAAGGAGAAGTTCTAAACTCCACTACATTTCTTTAAGTATATCAGAATACACGGTGTTGAAATTACTTGTACACTTTGAATCATCACATATCCTTTTTTTCCCTCCAGCTGTTTGCTATTTTCTGTTGCTGCATCAATAAATTACCAATAAAATACACTGAGGTTTTTGGTCACAACGTGACAAATTGTTAAAGAGTTGAGTGGGCGTGATTTCTTTTGTGAAGCTCAACAGTTTCATCCTCGAATCTTGAGCGTTTGTCTTCCTGAAGCTGTCTCTGTCACACTCACGTCCGATTTTCTTCTTGAGGCGTGGACAGACAACAAACCAGACAACCAGAGCGGTGATGACGGCACAGCCCAGAGAGATGCACAGCGTGCCCCACCACGGCATCCTGTCAAAGCCGAGCACTGTGGACGAAGGAGAAGAGACATGTCAGAAAAGGTTGTCTCAGGGGGAAAAAAAATCAAAAATACAAACAGAACCTTGTGTCTATTTCATTTTTGCCTTCATGCTCTAAAATCAAAAAGCAACAAAACCTGCCTTACTAAAATTACATCGCCTTAGAAGCAGGACGGCAGGTGTCCGGCATAACAAGTCGGTCGTGTAATTTGTAGAAAATTATACGATTTTTCTTAAACGTTCACTCCTCAGATGCCAGCATGTCTTTCTGCTTAAAGGCACCAGTATCAGTGAAAGTGCACACTCCTCTAATCAGATACTGAGGAAGAGGCAAGTCTTGCGGTGTAGCGATAAAAACTCAGTTGGTGGCAGTTTAATAATTCCTCTCCTCTTCTAATGTTTTCACTGAACAGAGAGTGTGCTGTTGTTTTCTGCCTTTAGAAGGTGGAATAAAATGAGCTTAATCTTCCTTTCTTGTGAGGAACTGGATCATAACACCAAATAAGCCTGGCCAACATTATGGGTGTAGCCTATCTCTAATGTACAAGCTAAACCGGACCGGCCTCAAACACTGGTAACTGCATGCAAGGCGTGCAAGGAGATAATCTCGTTTCAGTTCACAAAAACTCTTCAGAACTTATGGATTTCCATCAAACTTCCAAGTGATAACTGCAACGACCTTCTGGACGATACGATCGTGAAAAGATGCGCAGTACTTTTGCACAACAGGGCTATTTTGGACATTTTCTTTTTGGACAGCCACAGCGGTGTGCAGTCAGGTGCCCTTTTGAAAAAAGTCCAATACTGCCAATGAATACCAATGGGACTTTTAAAAACCCATTCGATAGGGGATTATCTTATTCTGTTCTCTTGTACCTTATTCATTTTATATCAAGCCTAGTATGGTGATGTTTTTTCCCCTAATTAATACAAATATTAGCAAAGAATAAAGATTTTTTTAAGGTTTTGTTGGCTCTAATGGCCTTTATTTGAAAGTAGTTTGACAGGAAAGAGGGGGAAGACATGTGGCCGGGAATTGAGCCTGTGACCACCAGCATGAGGACCAAGGCCTCAATATATGGTTTGTGCTTTGCCCCTACGCCACCACAGCACCGCAGCACCACAGCAAGGAATAAAGTTAATAATCTAATGGATTTTCATTCTTTGGATCTTAATTTCCTCATCAACCATCCCTGATATTACCTCCGGCTCATTTGGATGAAAACATCAAGTGACTTTCTGGTTTGGTGTGTCTGTGTGAAACTCACGCGGAGCTCCGGTGAACATGATGGAGAAGAGGTTGATGCCCATAGTGATGCCATAGAAGACAGGAAGGGCTCTCAGTCCATTTGGTACAGGGTTAGACTGTGGGGGGAGGTTAAAAAAGAGACCTTTTTTTGGGCTGTTTGTAATTTTAAATCAAGTGCAGCTTCTTAACAAGTAATGGGTTTTAAAACTGAGCACGTTCCAGGTTGTGAAGTAAATATCCAGCTGAAAGTCTTGGTTCCTGTTTTCTTTAGGTTTTCCCTTTTAAAGTAAAGTTTGCTCTGATCAGGCAGACGTCTCAGAATGGATAATTCAGTGAAGTCAACCTTTCCTGTATTGATGTCTGGGAGAACATGCGGATTTGATACAGACTTCAAATGCAACTTCACCTTATTCCATTTTAAAACTGGAAATCTGAGGGATCAGTGACATGCCAGCTACTATTAGCTACACAAGCTGATCATTTTTTTCGTGGTATTTTGTGCATTCCAACACAATGCTAACAGAGGTTGTAGCATGTGTATTATACAGTGAGATATGAAATATCAGAAGTGCAAATAAACAGCTATTAGGCAGTTGCTGAAGCTGTTGCTACATTTTACGTTTTAAGACAACCGCTTTGGATTTTGAAGAAATCCAAAAGTCAGAAATGGAAGACTGACTTTTCCATTTCTGCCATTTATTTTCCCAATGTGTAGCTTGAGCATTTTAACAGCTGTGATGAAAAATGGATGGCACAAAAGTCAAAAATAAAGCAAACTGAAAAAAATCCAAAGTCTCGTTGTATTGATGTTTCAAAATGTCTGCCATAATGCTGGTACTTAGTATGCTTAGTACTGAGGCGTTGCTTTCAACAGATAGTTAAACTCTACAATTACACTTTGTGTAAATTATTATTTACACGAAATGATGCTCAGCCAGGACTGAAACGGTACTACAGCTTTAATAATGTAAGAAATAACAAAACAAGAATGTTAAATATGATTTGTCATTTCATGATCTAATCACACAGCTCCTTGCTTTATTTCCTTACCTTATTCAGGATGAATTTGCGGACGAAATAAAAGAGAATTGCCGACATGATTCCCGACAGAACAGGCGACAGGAACCATGATGCCACTTTAAACAGAACATTTCATGTACAATTTATTTACATGACTCATAGCTTTTGTGGACTCTTCTTCCTTTTGGCTGGAATACTTGGAAAGAGAAAGTCTGCTTACCGATGCGAAGTAGTTCCATCCATTTGACCCCCTGGTGGCCTCTTGCTACCATTGAATAGCCAATTGTGGCCCCAACAATGCAGTGAGTTCCAGAGATGGGGAGCTTCAGGAACGAAGCAGTCAGCTGCCACACGGCAGAGCCTGTGTGGCAGAAAAAAACACCAGCTGAGCTTCTGTTTATGGCCTAAGGATTCGCACTTTCAAAACGAAAACAAAATCTGCGGGAAGGCTCACCACACATGGCACTTATGGATCCCGCCATGAGCACGTGCTCCGAGCCGTTGTACATGCGCACGTCGATGATCCCCTGACGGATGGTCTCGCTGACCTTTGCTCCCAACAGCACCGAGCCCACCGTCTCAAAGATGGTGGCCAGGATGCAGGCCTGCCGCAGGGTGACCACTCCGGAGCCCACCGCCGTGCCGAAGGAGTTGGCGACGTCATTGGCTCCCACCGAAAACGCCAGGATGAAGGCGATGATGAACCCGACCACTAGGAGCCAAAGGCAGTCCGACATGTCTGACTGGGAGACCAGAGCTACAGTGGTGGCAGCAGCCAACGTTGCTAGAGTAGTCGTATCCATGAGTATTCTCAATGTTATTCTACTAAAAAATAAAAAAAAATAAATAAAAAAATAATTTGTTGCTTGACAGCCTAACCCTAACTTTTGAGGTAGTATGTAGCAATAAATAATAACAAAACCTTTAAGGTTTAGAACAAACGAACCTATTAGTGGAAAATTGATTAATCTATTGCTAGCTGGGTATGCAGGGTTTATCTGTGAGGTTCATTATGAAATGACCCTGTATGGAAATGGGAAGAGAGTCCATTGTGGTCCTCAGATGATTCACGCTGCAAAAACACAGATATATACGTGTCAGTATAGGCACCGTCCCTAAGCTGAGTTACACATTAATTAACAAGCCCAAAGAACCCAACAAAACAACAAGCGACACATTTACTCAAATGTGGTGGAGTGGATGGGGGGGGGGGTTATTCCTGCCAGTAAAATAAAAGCACTTTCTTTGACCGGTGAACAAAATGGTTCAATCAGTAATAAATAGGGCTAAAAATAACTTAACAGCAGAGTGTGTCAGAGCCAGCTGAGAGCACTGAAGTTAACTGAAATATGTTTTAGAGGGTAAGAGCTCATGAGTGTGTTTAAGCCTTTAAAGTCTCAATCAGGTTATCCCCATGGCAATAAAAGAGAAGAAGAACCAAGTGAGCTCACCCTGAAATTGTTTTGCTGCCATAAAGAGTGTTTTTCTTTTGTTTTTGTTTTTTTTTATCTAACAAAACGTAATGACTCATCTGCTTTTATAGGCGTTGTCAGTTGTGGTTCTTGCATTGAAGGTGCTCAGGCCAAGTGCCTCTACTGACCTAATTTTCTTTGTCCGCTACAAAGTAAAAGTTTTAACAAATTTGTAAGAGCCTGTGACCGGTGTAGAATAATTCAATTCAGTTTTGAATGTTGCGTAAAGTGTGGTTTTCATGCTTTACTTAAATACGCATGATAAGAACATGCAAAGGCCAAAGAATTATGCAGAGAAATGCTTCTACAGCACTGTTAATTGTATTCATTTAAAAACGCACTGCAAAAGTTCAGCAAATTTTAAAAATGTTGCGCATGAATACCCACCCTACGAACACAAAGTCACACAGATTAGCTTGAAAGCATATATTAATTGTAAATGGGAATTTGAGTTGACAAAACAATAACTTATTGCAGTTATGACTTGAATACTGGGATTTACTCAAGAAAAAAAGAAATAAAGAAAGTAAACTTTTCTTGTTCCCTCCTATTTATTTTTATATGTAGCCATGTTTTTTCTGTATTTATGGCATGTAGATGGTAAATGTTTGCATAATGTCTGTATTTGTACTTTATGGTTCAATAACTAATAGCACCTGACTGAAATATCTTAAGTGAAAGTAATTTAGTAGTTGCTTTCCATTAATACCTTTTAACACAAGGGCTGAAGTCACTAAGCCTCTGTATAATATAATTTTTAAGTAAATAAAAGTAACATTTTGAAATTATATAATCCCTTAAATTCTGAGGCCCATTTTTCATATCAAGTTCAGACTAATGGGGGAAAAAATGTATTGTGGAAACTTGTACGAAAATATCATTTTTTTCCCATATAAAGCACCTAATATTTTTGGAATAACTGTCATAAAAAAAAAAACAGCAACAGAAGTCAGTAGTTGTGAGCCAGTTTTCATCAGGTGGTATGTTAATCTCCTTAGTTCCCCTTACATAATTCAAAGAGACCACATAAAAAGGCAAGCCACTCCATAAAGTGGGCAAAAAGTGACACTTACGTGAGAGACGTACAGTTTCCCTCGGTGTGTTGGTGTCTGTCCTCAGGCTGCTGCTGTCAGCTGTGAGCTGGACCAGTAGGAGGATGACCACGCAGGCTGAGGGGGCAGAGCGGCGGCCTGCGGCGTTAGCGGGGCTTCTGCTGGGGGCTGCTTTATATACCGAGCCGAGAACACGCCTTTTCACTCCCGTCATGGGACAGCTGCCGTACACAAGCTAATGTTTAGCCCGTTTGTTGACACGGTGCAGAATAATTACAGCTGTGTGCTGATTATCTTGTCTTATTTTATCCTCAAATTACGCTGTACTCGTACAGCCGAAAGAAGAAAAAGACAAAGCTTTTGCTGTGACGAATATAATCTATTTTCTAATTCGGGCCGTACTACTTTTTGGGTGATAATGTCATTTCGCACCTTATGTTATTAAGACAACATAAGGTCAAAAACGTGAACAAAGTAGAGTGAAGTTTGGAGACACCTGCTGGCCAATTATCGCGTAGCAGCCCCCAAAACCTTGGAAAATCCCTATTGGAACTGAAGCCAAGATTTTATGAGATCATAATTAACGCACCTCTACTTTTTTAGCCCTACCCATCAGTCTGCAAAGCACTAATGTGCCCAGACATTTTTTTGTTGTTGCATGCTCTCAATTTAACAGCCCTAACTTAGGTTTTGTGTAAGGTAACCATATAAATTATCGGTAACACTTTATTTGAAGTGTTATCTTCAAATAAAGTACCTTCAAATAAACACTTGTCATGAACATGAAGGAGTCTTTATGAATGTTTATGATTGTTGTCATGAAGTGTCATTCTGTAAATAATGACACTTTTAATGGAAAGTTGCTCTAAAAATGGCATTAAATGTCCATTAAAAAATGCCAACTTTGCATTAAATTATCATTATTTACAAAATCATGCAAAGTTGGCACTTTTAATGGACTTTTAATGCAACTTTTAGAGCAACTTTGCATTAAACGTGTCATTACTTACAGAATGACACTTCATGACAACAATCATAAACATTCATAAAGACTCCTTCATGTTCATGACAAGTGTTTTGTGTCATGTTTATGACAGTGTCATATCAGTCTCATGCACACCCCTTCAAATAAAGTGTTACTAATTTATCAAACTTTGTTCCCTGATTACTCACCTTACATTAACTATTAAATGAAAAATAGTAAATTAATAACAAAGGTAATTTCTTGCTCTGACTCACTCATTTGGTGTTGCTGTCATGACTGGAGTGCAGTATTTCAGTTCAGACTAAGCAGATCTAGGAAAGAGGGGCAAGTTTAATCACTGGGTATTTATCCACTTATTAATTTACTTTCGCAGAATGAATGAAGTGTGACTCCAGCACGGACGCAAACGGTAAATATCATTAGTGAGTGATGAACTATTAAACTAGATATTTTTCAGATATGCTGCTTGTGTTGTTTCAAGGCAAGACATGTAAGTATGTGCCAGAGAACCCTCAGAAGCAGAAGCCATAAATGTGCAGTGGTCTTCATACTTTTAATAAAAAGTGCCACCTCAATAAATAGCCATCCATCCATCCATCCATCCATCCATCCATCCATCCATCCATCCATCCATTTTCTTTACACCATTGTCCCTTAGTGGGGTCGGGAGGGTTGCTGGTTCTTATCTCCAGCTAACGTTCAATAAATACCCATATTTTAATATACCATAGTGTCAACATCTATTTTAAAATGGCAACACAACACAATTTGTGTTTTGTTTTGTTTTTTTCAAAAAGAAAAACGGAAAAGGTACTGTAGTCTCTGCTGAAGGATGCGGTTCAGTTATGCGTTCAACATCAATTTATGCACAAATTAACAAGAAGTATCAGTGGTTCTAAATGAAACTTGCAATTCCTTGAACCACACTTCACTGAGGATAATTGAAGCAAAAATAGTAAAAATAGTAAATATATCTATATCTATATATCTATATCTATCTATCTATATATATATAAATATATATATAATTCGAATTGGACATCATTGGTGTATTTGTATAAATTACTGAATTATTGACCAGCTAACAATAGTTAGCTTGTCACTGAATACAACAGTTAGCATAACTTGCTAGCTTTCTGACTACCACTAGCCACTGTGCCAGGTTCATATTTGTCCTCCTCAGTATATACAGGGACTTCTCAGAAAATTTTCCACAGTACTACTTTTTTTTAAGTATTTGTTTAAAGGAAACATAAACATGCTTGAGCAACTCCTCTTTCTGGAAGTTTAAAACTAAAATTCTTCCTGAACAAGCTCTAAAGACAACCCAAGTACCAAAGGTTTTACTAGTGCCAACTCTGAGAAGCATGTGTTTATGGGATTTAGTTTTTCTTGTCTATTTCTATGTTACTGTTTACGGTAATTACACATCCAGGTGACTGCAGGCTTCGTGTCTCTCCTGGCAGAGAGAATGTAGCGAGTGAAGAAGCAGCAAAAGATAAACCAAACAATACAGTAAGTCGATGGTAGCGATTTGAATCGATGTCTGTAAAATGAAAATACCTCAGAGGAAACAAAAAGGGCTTAATTTAGGTTGAACAAAATGCTACCTTTAGTTTCTTCAAATGGGGACTTTAAAACCCTTCACTATCATGAAGACACCTTAGACCCATTGACTGACATGTAAGCATTTTGGGAGTGACCGTTAAAGGGTTAAACCCATATGTTCTATTTGCTCAGAAACGACCATGAACTCACCATTACTGTAAACTTAAATATGAATCACTGGAGAAATCACACCCATTCAAAACTTGGATGACGACACACACAAAACAGATCAAAGGATCTGACACACAGTTTTCATTTTAAGTCAAACTGAAAACCAAAAATATGACTTTAGTTGCTTTACAAATGTAGAATAATATTAGCCGCAAATGAAATTGCTATTGGCTCAAAATATACTGCTGCCCCCCCATTACTTTGAGTATTTACTGCAGGGACTGCTGGACTGAAATCACTAACACTGGCTGGTGATTTTAATGACATGTTTTCTTTCCAAATCAGTAGCACTTTAAAAGTAAGTTCAACAATTTGATCATTAAAATAAATCAAACTAAAATCAGCTCAGCGACTGCAAAGCAACAGTCACAAACAGTCAACCTGTTGCTCAGGTCCCTTTTTCCGGGAATGTCCTGGAGACATGTTTAACGTCAGCAGTGCTGACTTCGTCCTAAAATGCTTGGATGCCTCTGAATATGCTGATCACGTCCTCCTTTCATTACTTATTTATCTTGTGCTTGGCGACGTCTGCATGTGTGCCATGTATGCAGAAGTGCCAGCTACGTGGAATATTTTCACCTCGCCGAAGCCACGCTGACGCAACTGCTCACAAGCACTTACATCCTTTTTTTTTTTTTTTAAATTGGAATATTAAGTGTTAGACCAACACAAAGTCCTCTGCTTCCCAGGGAAGCAGAGGAAAAGGGCTCCACAATATTTTACTTTCAAAAATATTAAAAGTGTGGGATGCATATGTGTGTGTAACTCAATCTCAGCTATTTAGCTATTTCTGTGATGACCTTGTGCGTTTGTTAGAGGTTATTAGTGAACAAACAGCTTAATAAAGCCTAAAAGGATCACAGCAGGCAGATAAGAGATGAAACTGTCAAGAAATTTAAAACAGGATTAGGTTATAAAACAATATCCAAGCTTTGAAGATTTCACAAAGCACATAATGGAGAGGTTTTGAGTGGATAAGTGGAGCTACTGTTACTCATGTAAACTTAACTTGAACTGGAACTTATCATAACATCAACAGTCTCTCTGACAAGACAGTTTTATCTTCATTATATGTTTAGTGTATGGATTTTAAAAAACTCATGGTTCGATGAGATGTAACATTTATTTTTATGTGCTTTCTCCTTTTTTTGTCCAATTCAAATTTTGCCTTTTAAATGTATGTCTTGCATTCCTCACCAATATCTCTTATTAAGTTCAAAACTGAATTACATTTTACAGAAGCTGGAAAAAAAACCCAAACTTTTTTAACATATTAAATTAGCTAATTTCTGTAATATGGATTCTTGCTAATGTGAATGGTAAGACTAAGGGAATGTTTAAAGAAACCCAAAGAAGAAGAAAGATTTTAATAATTCAATTTTATTAATTTAGTCTTAATTTCAAACCTCGGTTGGACGGTTACCTACATACAGGTAGAGCAGCAATGGAATGATATTGACCAAGTGCTATGGTGGCCCAGTCAAAGTGCAGACCAAAATTTCCAATTTTTTTTTCTGAATGAAAAGAAAAGTGAAAATATTCAAGAGGAATATTAAGATTTGTACAAAGCACAGCAGCAAAAATGCTGCAGATCATAAAAGGCAACAGCTTTTTTCAGCAACTGGGATTTTTAAAGTAGCAATCCAGGCATTTTCTCATTTCGTAGAGACAAACCAATTTTCATGACAGGTGAAAATTTTTAAATTTTCTTCTTTTTCGGCAAAGCAATTCTACCAGCATTTAAATCCCTTAATTTGTTGTGTGTGGAAATCAAAGGGGAAAAAAATGTGGTGACATTAACTTTTATTACAAATAAAATCAATTAATCAATAACTCAAGCTTCTCATGTCTAAGTTCGCCTTTGAAGCAATTTCTAAAAACTGGTTTAAGTGAATAATACATGGAAAATTTCAGAAATAAGCTTTCTACGATGAGGCAACGTTGTTGCACAGGAGGCGCCTGTGTCCTTTCACAATAACTGGTGGATTTTAAAGCTCGGATTTATAAAAGTGTATATCCCAGACAACTTTCTCTGATTAAACACAGCGCTTCACAAGATCTATTTACCAACATCACAGCCACATTTATGTTCTCAGGAGATTAGCGCGCTACTGTTTCGTGTTTACAAAAAGGATTACGGATTTGTTGACAGCGATTTATCCAACAAAAATTCAAGAATTTTCCCAGAATGGTGTGGCCAATTTTTCTTATGGTAAGAGATTTTTAATAACTGTTTGCGTGAGTTAAATGCTGTTTTCTGTCACTTATGACGGATTAAGGATGGCAGTGAGCAGTGACTGCTCCCTCTCTCAACAATGTACATTTGTTATGCAGCAGCATGAGAAGCATTTCTCGTCACATTCTCATCGCAAATTTGTCTGCACAGTTCAAAAACCATCTATCAAGGTGATGGCACTCAGGACATGCTGTGCTTTACTAACCTCATTGTTATACTGGTAGATCTTTTTTTTTTTTTCCAACGCCTTCCAGATTTTGGAGGGAAAACCTCAAATGTGAGCCTGTATCTATAGGTGAGAGTTCATGCATATCATTGTGATTCTACAAGAGAAAAGGATTTCCTCTTTCGCTTCAGCGTCAAAACACCTGCTTTCAAACAACCGTTTTCTAAAGAACTGATGGTCGCTGGTGAAGTTGTTTATCGCACGGCATGAGTCACTGGAAATTTTGGCTGTTTAAGCACTTCTTGGGAGCCTCTAGGTGGCATCAAAGCCCCTATTCAGGTTACACTGGATGAATTTGTTGAAAAACCAGTTTGTGACTCACTGAGAAAGTAATCATCCAAGGCTGATCAATATTTTGCTCCAATACAGGCGAACTCATCCAAAATGCTGTCGAGTGTGAACGTTTGATTGCGTTTTGCTTGTTGGAAAGAGGTTCAATCTGACGAATACAAATGTTTATTCCATTTGCAAGAAGATGAAGACAGAAACACTATCCACAGCTCGGTTGAGGTTTCCCTGCCCAAGAACAAATTGTCCGAACCCTCAAGGTAATCTTTTAAAATCTGAATTTCAGTCACAGCCTCTTTGGTATTTTTCTGTCAAAGTCTCCAATCGTTTTCAAAATTTGACAAGCTAGGACATGCAAATAGGGAACAGCAGAGCATGACTAGTTCTCATGCTCAGGCCTATCAGCCCAACCCTTTATTCCCTGCAGCCCTACCTCCGATCCCTTGCCAAACAGGATCTGTAAGATCTGAGGGAGTCATTTTCTCAGGACACAGGAATGTCAGAGCGCCTGCTGGGACATGCTCCCTACATTCTCTCAGATTTACTGGAAAAGGGGTCCAGGATGAGTTGCTCATGCAGCCATTTAATTTTAGAGTTGGGCAACAATGCTCATTGTTGGAAAGCTTCTTCTGGCCAGGTGTGTTCACTGACTCACCGATTAAATTAGATTGTCCGGATCACTCTGATCTCCGCTTAAAGGATTCCCATAATCTTCCATTTCCTTTCAGACCTTTCATCCATGCAAAAGAAAGAAACATAAAAATATATATATTTTTGTTCATTTTATTCTTTTTTTTAGAAAAACATATGCAAAAACTTGGTTTTGTGTAAAGCTTACAAGCAGAAATTTTACACAGCAGATAGACCAGTCATTCAGACTGTGAAAAAAACCCCAAGTGTATCAGAATATAAATACATATACAGTCAACTTGTGGCAAACATGCAGTCTGCTAAGAATAGCACAAACCTAAAGAAATGTAGAGGATTACCTGGCCCAAAAAAACCATCTATAGTATTTCAAGTGTCAGATGCTAAGCACAGGGTAGAAATATAACAAAACAACGTTCTCGGGCTCAAGTGCTACATTTATCAGAGTTTAGTGTATCGGGTTTGGATGTGCACATGTCTGCACTCTGTTGTGATCTGTTGGCCATCTCTGAACACTTGCGCTGGCTCGTCTGTTTTACGTGGACAGGCAGAGCCATTTGCGTTGAAATGTAAAAAAAAAAAAAAAAAAAAGTTCAGTAATGGTGTCATTCCCGCTTAGTTAAGGGTCCAGTGGCTGGATGTCAGCGGCGACTGTTTGTGGGAATGGTTGGGACTGTGGCTGTAGGTGGGCGAGTGGGTGACGCTGGGGCTGCTGGGAGGCGTGGAGGAGCAGGAGGACGACTTGGATTTGATCTGCAGCCACTTGTCCTGTCCCAGTGCCTTGGCGAAGTGGTCGTCCACAGACACACTGATGGAAAGTTCCTTGGTGGGCACTTGTTGGTAGTTCACCCCTAGGCTCCTCTGGAAATGCTCCTCGAGGACGTGATCATAATTGGAATCGGAGTCTCCTGGAAAAAGAAAGGATGCATGACACAAGTCAAATACACACCTCTGTGAGTCAGAGAGAGTCTGCTCAAGACTGAGTGGGTATTTAGTCTATGAGTTGAGTGTGACGAGTTTGGGAGTGACAGTCTGGAGAGAGTGAGAGACTGACCTGAGGAGAGGCTTTTGCGGACCTCGGGTCTAGAAGAAGGGCTCTGTACTGACGACACACAGGTGATCACCGACGGGCGCATCTGTGGGAAAGGAAAAAGAAATAAGTGGGTCAATCATTATTAGGATCTCAACAGTGGTCCTAGGTTTTGTTTTCCTTTTGAATCTTTAATCTTCAGCGCTGCTGCCTGAACCTGAGAATGCGCTCTGTTAAGATTACAACCACAGCAATGTGCACAGTTTAACGCAGAAGTGATTAAACTGGTTGGGTTTGCTCCTGAAAGTCAACTCGCTTCTACTGTGATGGCATAAACAGTTCAGAAGGAAAGCAGTCTGTTTGGTCTTGTTGAGGGCATTCCTCTTCCCATTGCTTACATTTTCTACTTGAATCCTGCTGGATTGCATTGCTCAGGCAAGCTTAGGCCTGTGTGCACTCAGTAGACTTCACTGACTAAAGAGTAGAGATGTACCCCTGCTGTGGGTTACCCTCAAGCTATGCTGCTGTTAAAAGGAACATCACAGCTGCCACGTTTCCAAAGTAATGACTGCCTGAACTTCCTGTGTCTCAGTCAAAAGCTGGCCTGTTGAAGACACAAGCGGCTCTTGTTCAGAACAGCTGAAGTACCTGGATCTGAGTGGCAGCAGAGGCCGTAGTCTTTCCTCTTGCGTTTTCAGGGTCTTTCCTTGGCTTTTTGATGAGTGCCAGGGGTTCGTCGCTGACTGG
This sequence comes from Micropoecilia bifurca, assembly GCA_903067075.1. NCBI lineage: Eukaryota > Metazoa > Chordata > Actinopteri > Cyprinodontiformes > Poeciliidae > Micropoecilia > Micropoecilia bifurca. Next base: position 19,868 of record CAEGAF010097099.1, on the reverse strand, counting down.
TGTGTAGTAGACGTAGGGGGGGAAAGGGCTGGTAGGACTAGGCGTTGGGCTCTGAGGGGATGATGGACTCTGCTGGTTACTGAAGGGTGCAGGCACAGGGCCAGCCCTCTGGGTCATCTTGTTCCTGTTTATTGCCCGCTCTCGCCTAAAGCAGATAGAGTCATCAGAAATGGCTTCGTTTCTTCAAGACAACTTGCATTTATGTGGGCAAAAATGAAAAGTTGTGCTAACCTTTCCTCCAACGTGAGACCCCTCTCGTAGTTGCGCTTGCGTTTGATCGGAAACACAGCCGGAGCTCGAGGTCGCTCGTTCCCCATATGTCTGTACCGGTCTTCACCTCTGAGATGAGGCTGACCTATAAAACAGGAGTCAGAGTCAGACGATCAGAAAGGTTTAAGCAGCATGATGACAATATCCCGATATACTATTGGACGGTTACCCTCTTTCATCTAAAGTGATCTGTCACAATGTTTTTTTCTGTTAGAAAGCACTTAACACTTACGGGTGACTAATAGTTGTTTTCATCCCATGACATCAACCTGCATGACAGCTAGTCGTGGGAAATTTTTTTTTTTTCACCGTTAATTGTAAGCTCCGTTAAGTAGCTAAACTCGATCTACCTGATCAGCGAGGGTTTCAACACTTCACAGCTGATTCAATACTAACGGTAAATGTTGTTTTTCTTCAATGCTGGCATTCAGCCCATTCACACGCCTCCAAGAATACGATCAACACAGTTTGTGATTTCATTTGTGGGGTAGAAAGGCAAACGTCTGAACAATTTGAATAGTTCACATCTACGTCCACAGAGGGACATAGATGTGAACCCCTCTGTGGACGTAAACGAACCTATTTTTGAAATTTTATTTTGAGTCTACTCTAGTTAAAACACGTGAGCTGAGGTTGGCTCTGATAAGCTGAATGCAAGAGTTGAAGAGATTCCCAATGGTGAGATTCAGTCCACCAGTTAAAAAAAAGGGTGTGCTTTTCACAGGTCTTTCATGGCTGCATTTGATTTCAAACAGAGCTCACGCTGAACCAAATCAACACACCATCAGGGTTTGGGATGGGATGTCATGCTTATAGTCAAAGCACCAACACTCCTTAAAATTGTGATCACCCCACGCTTTGTTGTTGAACTGTACGCTCTCCCAACACTTGCAAGTCCACATTCACTAAATGAGGATTCCTCCGTTTGCAAGACAACAGTAACCTCTGCAGTCTGGCTGGACTGAAACAATAGGTGATTATCCGTTTACGGAGTGCAGGACAAACAAAGGGGGAGTTCATTGTCATGGCTTGAACTCCTCAGTTTGCGTTACCTATTTCATAAACATTCTATCACCTGCGTGCTACTCCTTCACACAGTGTGCCATTGTGGAGGGGGGAGCAGGTATAACCACACCTATGCTGATTTTCTAATGCCTCGGGCAAGGATATTTTTTTTCTTATTAGCTGTGAGTGTGCGGCGCGTGACCTTCTGATTTTGCTCAATTTAATCAGATTTTTGATGAAATGCGAAAGCGGCACACACTTTCCTTTGTTGACATTTTAAAAGCAAGGTCTAAAGTGGATTCCCTCATTGCTTTAATCTTGACAAGACTTCCCGTATTACAAAAAAAGAAGGCACCAATCCAACAATGTTCATCTGTAAACCTTGAAGCACCTGCGTTTGTACGAGGTACTTTTTGGGTTTTAGCTTCAGTTTGATCAGATATGTGTTCTAATCAATCACTGTATGTACATTAACACCACTGACAGGACAAAGGCAGACAGAGGCAGAACAAAAACAGGCAATGTCTTTGTACATTAATGAGGCAAATGGATATCACTGAAATGAAAAACTGTTCATGTTACTTGTACTGGTCATAAAAGTACATGTATTTATATTTATCACAAAGTAACACAAAGAAACAAAGAGCAAACTCACCTTCTAAAATGTAGACCTTGAAGCCACTGCTCATCCGGGTAATGTACTGGAAGTTAGCCACAGCCATGGCTGCTGGACTTTGTCTGAGTGGAGAAAAACACTCGGCGGAGAAATCTGAACCTCAGGTATGGCTTGTATTAGAAGGGTAATGAGATTCTGGCTCTGCGCTCAGGTAGGTAAAGTGTCAGGTGAGCAGACCGCCTCAACCTATGACTCATGCCTGCACTCAGATTGGCTGCTCTCCGGGCCAATCAGACGGCCTCGTTCATTCACTCCATTGTTGAGGTGTTTTTTAGGTGTAAGATTCTCACAGGTAAGCTTGTTTCAAAAGTGGAAAGGTGAGTTGTTAAAATGTCATGGGGTTACACTGCTCCCTCCTACCAGAAGAGCATTCACAAATCCTTTAAATATACTCCCCAAAGTCTAAAATAAAAAGGGAACCTTTTATTATTTATTATTTATTTTTATTTAGGCATATACATTTCTTTTCCAAGAGGGGTTTCAAAAACTTCTAAAGGTGAAGAATACCTTTTGTATTCCCTCCGTGGAATCAACACCTTGCCCACCCTTGTATGTCCTTCCCTCTTCCTCCTCCCACCCCCCTCAGATCTGAAATCTCACCAAACTGCATTTTTCTGAGTGCTTAGCCCACTGTGGCTTCAGTCATTCCACTGATCTGCCCATACACGTTTGCAGCTGTACTCTGAGCCCGCCTCACCTCTAATCCAAAGGCTTTTGTTAACGGCTGGACAAAGATTCCTAAGTTCTGAAAATACTGCAGGCATGAGAACAATCTTATCTGCAGACCCTATGACCCTGATGGTATGAGAAACAAATAACCCGCACTGTGTGCTACTGTGAGATAGCAGCCGTCTAATCATGCACAGGGAATATTGGCTTTAAACTTCAAATTTCAAAGCACTCCAGCTGCAAAGGTCTTAGTATTTGTGAACAAAACCGGGTCTAATTTCAGCCCAACAGTGCCCCCTTACGTCGACATGCACTGGAGAAACAAGACTTTCTACAGTGTGTTTCAATAACAAGAGATGAAACATTCCTGTTTAAAGGTACACATGTTTAAAGACGTGTTTACACAGTGACAAATTCTTTGCAGAGTTAACATTTTACAACGTGAGGAATTTAGTCTTAAAATGCGAGGAATCTGTGAGTGGACAAGCAAGTCTGAGAGCAAACTTCTTTAATGAATGCGGTTCATGACATTGTCTAAACCTGTGTGTCCTGACAGGGTCACAGTGACAGCGTGATGCTCCAGCAACACTGCATTGCTCAGTGATCAAAGTATTTCCATAATGCAAAAAATCAGACACATCATGTGAGAGACCGCTAATATTTTAAGACTGTTCTAAATCATTTTAAAATTCTCATTAGCAACAATTGTGCAACAAGGTGTCAAGACTCTAATCTCGGGATGTAAAAGCAGTTGAGTTAGCTTAGCTCGTCATGACAGAGAAAACACATAAAGTCACATCAAAACCTTTGGGTGACGTGACAACTGGAATGACAAGCATGGATTTCTCAAATAACATAAATAAAACTCTCACTATTACCACTCTGGAAAAATGAGGCAATTTACAAAAGGTTTGTGTTTATCTACAGAGCTGAATGAACATCATAGAATCATGATGTCTTAAAGCCAAAGGGTGGCACAAAAAATCCCCAAAACAAAACAAAACAAAAAAAAACAAAAACAAAAAAAATACTATATATATAGTTACACTTGTTACTCTTGTGTAACAAGAGAGTTACACAAGAGAAACACTCTCCCTCTTGGGGACCCAGACAGACGCCTCATGATCATATCACTGTAACATTTGTTTGATATGCTTCAAGTTCTGCTTTGCGAATCTCGTTTTCACTTGAGGCCGTCATTGTTCCAAAATGGTTTCTTTGTAACGGTAGACTTCTGTGTAAACAGTAATAAACAAGTAGTTAAACTTTAAACAAAGTACTCGCTGGTGTTTCCCTAAAATTATTGACGCTACATTTTGCAAGCGTGTTCCTGACAACATGAATTTAAAGACACATTGGTTGCTTGAGCAAATCAATGATCATATACTCTATTTTTCTGACATTAAAATAAAACTCATGTAATTCTTTCATGGCTTTTAGTTTGGTGTGTCTGGTCACCCCTTACAAAAACATTCATGGTGAATGACGTGTTTAACAGGTTAACAAACTTGTAAAAATCCAGAGATAGCACTTTTTTTGTTGTTTATTTTATGAGCAGAGGGTGAGCTATACATTGACCCTCCACTATATTAATGATTCAACAGAGAATAGCAGGAGAGCCTCTTTCCCTTGTGATCATCGTCAAGTTTCCACCACAGTGTAGTTTCCATAGTACAGTAGAGGATATAGGGCTCCCACGGGAGGGCATATGTAGAGGGGGGTGGTCTGTTGATCACCAACAGGTGGCGCATCACTAAAAATCGACCGCATTGAAAATCAAACGAGCACCTGAGCAATAAATAGATGTGTTTCTATTGGCCCCCAGCGGGATCCCATATGACCTGCCGACCTGATTGTCCCGCGGAGTGAGCAGCTGGTTCACGCGTGTCACAGGCACACGACCCCTGTCACTGCCTCTCATCAGCACCGCCCTCATTACCCATCACACCGCTGCGTCAAATGCACCTAAACACAGCTGGAACACAGGAAGTCTGATGCTGTCCCTCACAATTAATGCTGGATAGATCAGCAGGAAGATCTAGTTTGATAGGAATTGTGTTTAGTTTAACTATCAGTATACTACTGTAAATAAGTAGGCACGTATCAATTACATTCTTGTTTTTTTAAAACGTTATCTAATGCAGGAAATTCGACAAACTTTAACAGCATGCCTTTACTTTCCAAACAGCACCGGAAATCAGCTCCTGCATCCTCGCGTTACCTTGACAACTGTCCAGCCTCGCAGCCTCCTCTCCCCCAGGATGACTGGGGAGTGACGCAGGGCAGATGGAAAAAACTGGGTCTTGAAGGGAAGCAGGGCGGCGGGGATTCTGGGAAGACTTTAGCTTGTATTTATTTCTTTCTCCGGTTTCAAGTCGGATGCAAGGCCTGGCTCTGCGCCCAGAGGACATGACGGTTACCTGCGTGCAGGCTCTTCCTGTGTCTGACCAGTAGGAAACCATCGCCTCATCCATCCTTGGGGCGGATCACTTTGGATGCATTCCCAGGTAGGCTTCAGCAAATACCTTGATGCTTATTTTCATTGCGGAAGAGCCTCGTTAAACGGAATTAATATGATTCAAACGAGGGATTTAACCTGTGCATGTTTCAGCTGTAATCTAGCTGCAGGCTGATTTTCTTTGCTGTAGCAGTCACGATTTCTTACTATGTTCATTTAAAAACTGAAATTATTAATCATCCATCACCATCTAAAAAATAAAACCCCGACTTTATTCTCTTTTAGGTGGCGGTGATTCCCGTTTATGCACATGGGAAACTAGTCCAATCTTTATTTTATTTTATTTATTTTTCTCACTGAACACCAAGTTCTGTGTCAGTAGGTGGGAATTTTAATTTTTTTTTTTTCAATATTTTTTTGGGGACCTACTTCTCTCTACGTCATTTCAACAAACCTCCACCATGAATTACTTGCGTCGACGTCTCTCGGATAGCAATTTCATATCCAACCTGCCCAATGGCTACATGACCGACCTCCAACGCAACGACCCGCCGCAGCAAAGCCCCGCAGTGTCGCCCGGGCCGGCGGAGAGGCGCCAGCCCGCCGCTCAGCCGCAGCCCGCAGGCGGAGGCTCCGGTTTCTTCTCCTCCATATCCAATGCCGTCAAGCAGACCACCGCCGCTGCGGCAGCGACCCTATCCGAGGCGGCGGATCGGGCTGGCGTCTCCAGCCACGGCAAGATCCTCCTGGTGATCGACGACCAGCAGACCGACTGGTAAGAGAGCGGCGCGCGTCAGCGGCCCGTCTAGACGCGGAATGTGTGCCGGGTCCACTGTGGGCTGCAGTGGCACAGGGATCTGGAAGGTCATATGATTCAGGTGATGCAGAGAGGCTCTCCACGTGAAGCTGCCAAACGGTTTCGTGCTTAGATGAGGAGGATGGTCCTGCGCTTGTGACAATGGCAAAGATGAACCTTGCATGCAAAAAAAGGAAAAAAAAGAAAAAGAAAGAAAGAAAACCCTGCATCTGCATCGTGTAACATAGCCAGGTTGCAGTCGGTTGTCGATTGGTGTGAAAGTCACACTGAAAAAGCACTGACACCCCCGACCTTTGAATCTTCTCTTGATTTGTCAAATCACAACCGCAGTGGTCAGTGCATTTTTTATGTATGCATGATTGTGAAATGAAATGGAATGAAATGAATGCATCGTTTTTTAGTACTTTTTTGTTCTCAGAGGTTTGTTAGACTGCATATACCCAAAAAACACGTCATGCCTAATTTAATTGCAATGACATTTATAAAACAATATCCGCTTTTCCAATTGTCATTTGGGGAAAAAAAATGACAAAAATACAAAAACATGAGTGTCCACCTAAACCAGGGGTGGGCAATCCTGGTCCCCCAGGGCCGGTGTCCTGCATCAGCTGAATAACCTCCTGAGTGCAGTCAGGTTCTCCAGAGTCCTGCTAACAACCTCATTATTTGACTCAGGTGTGTTGAAATAGAGATACATCTAAAAGTTGCAGGACACTGGCCCTCGAGACTTGAAGTTGTCCACCCCTGACCTAAACGCAACTTAACATTTATCATAAGCATTTCCAAAAGGCCCATGCTAACTCTGGAGGAGCTGCAGAGATCCACAGCTCAGATGGGAGAATCTTTCGATTGGACAACTATGGCTCAATAACTCCCCAAACGTGACCTTTAACGATGGACGGCAGGAACAGAGTAAAGCCTGAAGAAGTTCGATGTATAGAGTTTGGCACAAAGCGTGAAAGAACACGGGAAGCATTGTAGAAGAATGTGCTCTGGTTAGAAGAAATCAAGATTCTTAAAGCTACACAGGGCAGTCCTGGAAGAAAACCATATTTAATGCTGCTCCTTTTCCAGCAGGTTAACAACCGCTAAACAAACAGAACCTTGCAGTTGCTTAGATCAAAGTATATGAAAATGTTAGATTGGACAAGAGAAGACCTCGAAATAGATTTTCATAGACACTCCAATCTTACTCAGTTTGATTTACTTTACAAAGAACATTGAGTTAAAAACATCAGCCTCCAGATGTGCAAAGCCTGGGATAGCGACATAACACAAATATCATGTAGCTGCAATTAAAGTGAAAAGTTACAAAAAAAATAAAAAATTCTTCCATATTTTTTACATTTCTTGTTTCTAAAAACCATGTATTGTTTCCCTTCGATGTCACAAGTATGCACTATTTAAATAAAATCCCAGGAAGATGCAATTAAGTTTGTGTCAAAGTGTGTAAAGGTTTGTGCAGCAAGTTTTCAAAACGCAATAACTAAGCAGGTAAAATGACTCACTATAACATGCAAATCTCAGCGTCGCAAAAAAATTAAGTTGCGCTTTCAGATTTAATTTGAAGCGTCAGCAGCCTGGATGTGTCAAAGCCGAGACTGTTCCCAGTTTCAAAACGTCCTGCTTGGGCTGGAGGAAAAAAAAAAAAGAAAAGAAAAAAAAAAAGCTTGAGCTTTTTTCATTTTGTTCCCAAACATAAACAAACACATTGATTCACCTCCTTGTTTCACATTCAACAGGGTGAAGGTTTTCAGAGGAAGAAAGATTCACGGTGAATTTGACATCAAAGTAGAACAGGTAGGTCTTAAACCCAACTGTTAAGTGTTATTTCAGCAGCAGGAAAGTGAATTTACAAAACAAAACAACAGTTTGAGGGTAAAGAAATCGTCCAAGCAGTTCACCTGATGGAGTCTTCAGTGAGAGCAATATTGCATGCTTTGTTTTTTCATGAGATTGTAGCGGGTTTTGCTTGCTGATGGACAACGCTGCCTTCGATCTTCTTATGTGAAAACAGAAATAGGCCTCCTTGCGTACAGTTTATTTTTCTTGGCAGAAAAAAAAGCAGTGGCATTAGTAATGAGTTGCCATGTTCACATACAGCTCCGAACAATAAATGTCTCAGGGTAAAAGATACTCACAGCTGCATTAATTTTCAGTGAAAAGCTTTCTTACTTATTAACACACTATGAAGTCATTATGAATGATCCAACACGGTACACAAGAACCCTGCCTGTTAACGTGACCTGATGACTGACCAGGAGTAATTTAGCTAATAATTTTAGCAGAAACGTGTTGGCCAATGGTGTTTGTGGTTGCAGATTTAAACCGGTGGTTATTTATAGCATGCTAGGAGCAGAAAGGCGCCCAGATGTTTCAAAAATCATCTTCTCTGCATCAGGCACTTTCATCCATGTGTATTTTGGTCACTTTAACACTTGGCTCTGACTTAAAGCACCTTGCAAAAGTATTTATACCCCTGAACCTTTGCAAACTTTGTTTTATTTTACTTGGATTTGAGCTGATAGACCTGTAATAATAATGATTTTTGTGTTGTTCTATCACAGAGTAATGTGACAAAATGAACTTAGTGTTAATCTCGCAGCATGTCAGATGGGTAAATCAATCTCTTCAGAAACAAATAGCTTGTAATACGTCTTCCTGGCTCATGCAACCTCACAGTTAATGCAATTCTTATACGGTTGAAAAGAATTTGAATTTGATGTTGTTCTTCCCAGGCAGAGTTCTCAGAGATAAACCTAGTGGCCAACGCCAGCGGCACCTATAACGTCAACATGGACGCCATCAGGAATGGGCATAAGGTTACTAAGTAAGTCCTGTGTTTAGCTTGGAGTTTCTGCTGCAAAGTTTAGGTTCTCACAATTCCGTTCAATATTTTCCTCATGCCCTCTGTGCCAGATCCTTCAAGCCAGACTTTGTGCTGATCAGGCAACACGCCTTCAGCATGGACAGGAACGGAGACCATCGCAACATGGTGATCGGACTGCAGTACGCTGGACTGCCAAGCGTTAACACCCTGCACTCTGTCTATAACTTCTGTGACAAACCGTGGGTGGTAAGTGGTCCTTACGGACTCTGGTCGGTCCACGGCAGGCAGCTTCCAGATGTACAGACGATCAGAGCGGCATCTCAAGGTTAAATTCTCCCTCAGTTTGCTCAGATGTCAAGACTCCACAATCAGCTGGGGCCGGAGGATTTCCCACTGATCGAGCAGGTTTACTATCCAAATCACAAGGAAATGGTGAGTTCCTTGAAATCTCTTCTTCGCCACTTCCTGAGGCGTCAGACGTCCAGCTGTAATTCACAATTTATTTCACATAGCAGCTAAACCCATTCTGACTTTTTTGTCTGTTTGGGTTTTTTGCTTGTGGCGGCAGAGTTTTCTGATTATTGGGCTGCCGAGTCAGTGTCGGGAACATTGAGGTTGTTGTTGCAGAGCAGTCATCTCCACCCCTGCAATCTCAGGCTGACAGAACTGGGCTGGCTTTCAAGTCTTCAGAATGACTATGTGTCCTCAGTATTGGATTAAGCGATTGATGTTTTAATCATTAGAAACAATATGTTACAGCAATTTTCGTAAAGAAGGTACGCTCTGCTGGGATTTTTATGCACAACCATCTCTCACGATCACAGAAAACAATTTGAAAAAGTGAGAACGTCCGGCGAGCGGGAGCCGAGAGGATGAGAATGTCTTGTTGATGGCACAAGTTAGGAGAGAATGACGAGACTGGCTGAGATGACACAAAGGAAACAGTAGCTCATTACAATCAAGATATATGGAAAACCAGCATATCTTGACGAACCTTGAAACAGAAGGACCACAGCAGCAAAAGATAACTAGCTAACAACAGAAAATGAAAAGGCTCAAGAAAGCTAGACAATGTCAGATTAGAAAAATGTCGCCTGATCTAACCAGTCTTGATTTTAGGCTAATGACCTGAAAGCATGGATCCAATCTTCTTTCTATCGACTGTTGATGGTGGTGCTGTCATGGCAACGGGATTGTTGCCATGACAACAATCCCGTTGTCACCTTTTTTTATGATCCTTTGGACAAATAGGTGTAGCATTATGTGAGCGAGTGTTAAGGTACCTATGAATGGTTGCCACGGGAGATTTAAGATTTCTCAAAAGTCAAAACAATAGTCCGGGTTTGATGAAAGAATAACATCATAACATAATTTAAAGCTCAAAGAAGGGGATTTTACATAACCCTCCATAATTACCAGGATAATAATTTGTTTTTTTCTAACCAATCTCTTCAAATGTCATCAGAGTTTTGGATGTAGGTTCAAATGGTGTGGTAGTTCATAATATAATGTTTTTTTGTTGTTTTTTTTACAGATCAGCGCTCCTAAGTACCCTGTTGTTGTAAAGATGGGCCATGCTCACTCAGGAATGGGAAAGGTAGGGATCAAGCCTTTATGCTATGTAGAACCCATCGCATATGGGACTAACTAGTATTACCAAATGCGTGTTTTCACACCTGTCGACTAGGTGAAAGTGGACAATCAGTATGACTTTCAAGATATCGCCAGTGTTGTGGCCCTGACCAAGACTTACGCCACTTCCGAGCCTTTCATTGATGCAAAGTACGACGTCCGCATTCAGAAGATTGGTAACAACTACAAAGCTTACATGTGAGTCAGTTTGTTGTGTCTGTTTTTCGAATGTCACGTTTCACTCTCACTCACCTCACTGGAAGTGCATCATAAACTACGTTTTGTCTTTTGTTTTTTTACCAGGAGGACTTCCATTTCTGGAAACTGGAAAACTAACACGGGCTCTTCTATGTTGGAGCAGGTGGCCATGTCAGACAAGTAAGAGCACGTGATTGAACACTACTAAAATCCAAACGGCATGTCTTGCAGGATAACTGAATTCCTACTGACCCCATGGTTGCAGGTACAAATTGTGGGTGGATTCATGCGCAGACATCTTTGGCGGGTTAGACATCTGTGCTGTGGAGGCTCTGCACGGTAAAGATGGCAAAGACTACATTATCGAGGTACTTTACCGCAGTGCGATCATGCTGACGTTTGCCTACCATTATGTGGGCGTTTCGTACAATTTGAAACGTTATGTTTCATTTTAGGTTGACGACTGTTCGATGCCACTGATTGGGGACCAGCAGGATGAGGATCGAGTTCAGATTGCAGAACTTGTGGTTTCTAAGATGCAAGAGACTGTTCCACGTACTCCCAGTTCTTCCTCGGTACGCGCGGCAGCGGGACAGCCAGCACAGGTGCTTAGACTGCGTGCACAATACGCTTACCCTAGCAAAGAAAAAAAACACTCTTTTGTTCTCCAGCTTTCTTTGTAATTGCAACTTCTGTCACAATATGTTTCTGCTTTGCTTTTTCTTGAAATGAAGGACTCGTGTATGGTGCGAAGGTCTGTGTTTGACTAAAGTAGTGCTCAACCTCTCCAATTTACAGTGTTTTACTCTTTATGTGAAAATAAAGACGATTTATATTTAAAGTAGAAAACCGTTAAGAGCGGTCAAGTAATATGAAGATGTTGTTCATACTTCGAAAATAACAGTTCAGTAGTTAGTGTTATTGCAATTACCTCCGACTTTAATCTTTTATAAGGACATTTCCACCTGCATAATTTGTACACGTTGTGGCAGATGCGACATTTTCTGAGCCATCTGTTTGTTTTGCAGAAAGCAGTTTCTCCTCAGCCTGTCTCACAGCCAAGAGTGCCACAGGCTCAACAGCGCCCCTCCCCTCAGGGTACGTTATCTTGATCTTTGGTATTTATTGAAAAAGTCAAAACCAAAGTAATATCACGGTGTACGAATATGAGTGGTGCCTTAATTTACCTCCTGCAGGTGGTCCCCAACAAAGTCCTCCAACCCAGCAGCGGCCCCAGCCTCAGGGTCAGCCTCCCGCACCAGCTCAGCAGTCTGCTGCCAGCCCGGGTAACGCTGAGCCCGCTTCTCAGGCCAAGCCTAGCCAAGGCCCCTCAGCCCAAACCCGAGCCCCAGGCCAGGGCGCTCCTCAGCGAAGCCAGGGAGGTTCCCCTCAAACTCAGAGGCAGCAGTCCGTCTCCCAGCAGCAGAAACCTTCTGCCGGTCAGAAACCTCCCAGTGGGCAGCAGCAGCAGAAACCGGCCCCACTCCCTAGACAACAGTCGCAGGGAGGATCACAGAAGGTCCAGCCAACCCGTCCCGGGCCTCCAACCACCCAGCAGCCGAGACCCGCCGCCCAGGGTCAGGGTGGCCCGGGGGGACGCCCCCCTCTGCAGCAAAAGCCCCAGCCCCCACAGAAGCCCAGTCAGGACAGCCCGGCTATGGGCGGCTCTCCACAACTAAAGTAAGTAGCCGTTCACGAGAACAGAACAACGAACTGGATCAGTACCATCTCATTTGTACTTTTCGAGCCTCAGAACTGACACCCACAGAATGTCTATTCTTACCTATTTTTTTTGCCTGCTGAGGCATGCATGGCACATGTAAAAAAACAAATAAATAAAAAATACGCTCACACAGAGGCTATCCGCTTGAATGTGCATGCTGTATCGATTCCTACATTTGTCATTCTTACAGCAGTTAGTTTTACAAAACAGAAACATGTCAAATTGTCTGGTGAGGTTGTGAAACACTAAAGCGACAGGCAGCTTTTAACAAACGGGAATTCAGTATTAAAATCCTTGTTCTGAAGCAGCTTTCTCAGGGACACCAAATTACAGGTAATAACTTAATAAACAGTTGGTAAAGATGTCTGTTGACACAACGGGGGTACTTATAAAAGTCTAATCCTTTATTTGTTGAATTACATATCTGAGCACATGAGAAAATAGACATAAAAAAGGAAAAAATGTCAACCATATCTTGAAAAGAATGAAACTAAGAACAGTTTCTAACTTCTGTAGGAGTTAGAAACCTGCAGAATTCACTCTGAAGTGAGAACCTTTCCCACTGCTATTTTTAAAGGCCAAATGTGCTAATGCTAGAACAGAGGTGTTCACCTGGAAGTTGGCTAAGATGATACCAACAAGCTGACAGGTTAATGGATAACGTTTTATGTTTCAAATTACACTGGTTGTGAATTTTGTATTAAAAGAAACACAATATGTAGGATATAATCCATATCCACATTACTAAACATGATGGTGGCTAAACATGATGGTTGTATCATAGTTTGGATCTCCTGTGTTTTATCAGGCGCACGGCAAGATGTTTTAATTATTGAAGCTTTCTGAAATAAATCTTATGCAAAATAAATTTTAAAAAGTTGATTTTGCAACAAAGCCAAAATGCAAAAGTCATAAATAGCTCGTGACAAATGTATGTGGAATATTTCTGGTTTTGAAATAACCACCAACACCACACCAGATTGTCAAAAAGGTCTAAAAGCAAAAGCTGACACACATTCATTACTCACAGATACAACTACACCATACGAGTTTCTTTTCGTTCTTTAGCCGACAATTTTCTGATGCCCCCTTTTTTATTTGACTTCTGTTCATTTGTATTTTGACAAAATATTTTCCCGATCAATCCCAGACAAAACACACACCAATGTGCATCCAAACAACGTCATTCACTATTCATATCATGTCAATGCTGACTTGAAATGATAAGGTAATTCTGAATGACCCCGGAGAAGGAATGACCCCTTTTTCATCTTTTATCGAGTCTTTCCTCCTGTATCGCTCTTTCTTTCTCTCTCTTGCTTTATCTCTGACTTTTTGCCTTGCTGTGCTCCAGTCTTTTCATTCCATTGGTTTGCTGCATGACTTTAATAGCCTCTCCCTCTCCTCTATTGCCATTTCCCTCTCTTTATAGCAAATCCCAGTCTCTTACCAATACCTTCAACATTCCAGAAACCCCAGCGCCCCGAGCCAGCCTTAGCCAGGATGAGGTGAAGGCTGAAACCATACGCAATCTACGCAAATCTTTTGCCAGTCTCTTCTCAGACTGAGCTGGCATCAGATCCTCCCATCCCTCTTTCTTCTCCTTCAGCTGAGAGAAAAACAGACAGGCTAACTGATGGACAGACACCCCTTCTACACCACACTCCGGAAACGAGCAAGGACCAACAGAATCTCCAATTTATGAGAGTGATATGACAGTGTACACTCTTGACACCCACTGCCCAAACAGTTAATATCTATTAGAGTGAACAAAAAGGTAGGATAGAGTCAGATGATGTGATGTTTCAGACATTTCTAGCCTTGCTTAAAGCTTAACCGGGTCATCATGGCAAACCTCACAAAAGCCTATATATGTGCATGCGACAACCATTAACTAAAATCAGCACAATACTGCTTCCTCTTGTTTGTTGGTGCTGTAAATCCGTTGTGGTATTTGTGGTCAAAAAAACTGAAGGACTGTACAATTGTTATTGGGATGAGGAAAATAATAAAAACAATTTCCTATTCCTCTGTAAAATCTTGATCTAGTGACAATTATTGCAAGTTATACTAAAATAAAAGTTAAAAAAAATACACTCCATTTTCTTGAAAAGATATGTTAGGAATTTTTTTTTGACCCAAGTTTTCTCCTGGTGTTTGAAGCATAAAGTAGCAAGCTTTCAATTTTACATCTGTTGCTCCTTCCTGTATACTTTTCAAATTTTTTACAACTGAAATAATCAACATTTTACTTCATTTTTGAAGCAGTTTAGTATATATAGTTTTCTGCTTTAAATAATAGGTATTGCCATTTCATAGCTTGGTATACTTTTTGCTTTAACAGGATGCTGCTATATATGAAACTATGGCATTTTCCTCAAAGTTATCATGTCATGAAAACCTTAAAAAAACACATCCTTAGCTGGGATATTGTTAATGATAAGCATTACTAATAAGACATTTAAACAGTGATATATTGACAATACAAATAGAATCAGCAATAAATGTGTTACTTTATTTCTTGCTGTTATGTTATTTTACGTTATGCTACTCATGAGAACAAGCTGAACATGAACCATTTTGCTATTTGCTTTGATTGGGAGGAAGACTTTGAGATTTCACACATCCTGATTTGTATACTCCAGTTGGGTCCCGACCCCCATCTTGGGAATCCTGTGCCTCTGACAAAACACATTCCTATAACCCACTCAAAAGTTGTTATCCATGTTAATATCAGCAGCTGAATTTTAGTTTCAATAATCAGCATGTAGCAAAATGCTGTTGATTAAAAAGCAAAATAACTTTGATCTCTTGAGGGTTATGGAAGAAATGAAAATAGGTTGGTTATCTCAATATCGTTGGAATTTGACTCGAAAGGTGCAAAATCCCACCACCACCTGCCTCGATAATTTTTGTACAGTCCACTTCCACAGCTCCCCGCAGTGTTAGCAGACACTCTAGATGTGTTCGAGCCGTTTCGACTGCTCACGGTGATGTCGTAGCTGCATGTCAATAGGAGGCAACTGTTGCAGTTTCCAGCATCTCACTTCGGCGCTTGTAACTGTGTCGTCACATGTAGTGGATTAGTCAGTAAAGTAGCTTCGTATGTGTTGTGGGTATGTCGTCACTCTCGCTTTCTTTACATTAATTTTCGCTGCACACGAATGAAACGCTCTTCACCTTAAGAAGGAAAATTAAAAAATAATAAATTACAAAAGACAGCACGCCTTAGACAGACAAGAACATCAGAGCAAATGGAGCTGTCTCAGGGATGTCCACTTGATTGTGACACTCGTGCGTGGCTGAGGTTCTTCCATTTTCAGGCACAATGTGGCTGTTTACAGGCGATGAGGGACATGCATGCCTTTTTCTTTTCCATTTGCCGTGACGTGAAATGTTTTGCTGTTTGAGATACTTTTGCACAGATATTCAGCAAAACTCTTACTTGAAAACAATGTCATGCACAAATGTGTGAAGTTTGCATTTTCAGGTTTATTTGATGGGGCACTTGATGGAGCGACAGCTCATTATTCTCGCTCTCAGAGGTGGTGCTGAGCTGCAGAGTAGCAGCACGGACCGGGAGTTAGAAAACGGTCAACAGGTTTTACAATGGCCCTGACTGAGAGGGGGCGGTTGCATTACACTCCAAGCCTGAGTCTGTTTTAGGAATCTCAACATCTACTTCCAACACTGCTTCCTATTCTTTTCACTGGGACATACCCAGTGAAATTCCTTCCTCAGCCAAGGAATGTTATTGTGAGAGTCGTGTGTGCAATGATAGCAGCGAAACAATTGTAATGAAGGATCTCTGCAGAAGTCTTCTCTAATCGCAGCAGAAATCCAAATTGCTAGTGGAAATCAACTCTTGTTACCAGACGCTAAACATGTCTTCCAAAGAGAGTTCATTCCATTTGAATAATCATGTAGAGCTGCAATAACCTGCTTCCCCCCCCTTTTTTTTTTAAACAAGGAAGTAGAGAGTAATCACAAAATATTGATTCTGCAGATTCTCCTTCACGCTGCCTGTGCTTATTGGTCTGTTCGTGTAGCCACAGTGACTCCTTGTGCTCAACAGTGCATTAATGTGCAAATTGTCCAAACCGAATAGATGTGCTGTAAAGAGCTCTGAGCTTCTCCCCCTTGCTGCTGTTTCATGCTTATTGATGTTAGATGTGCTGGCGAATTGTTCGGTTTTTACGTTAAAGGTATTCAAGTGGCCCTTTTACTTGTTTTTGTCATTGCCTTTGTAAAATCTATGAGGTTCCACAGTATGGGGCTTGTAATGTTATGCATTAATTGATTCAGGGTATCATTTTAAAACTGTCGATGCATATTATTGTCTGATTTATCACAAGTCTATCAGCAAAATCAGCAATGTGTAAAAGCAAGCCATCGCATTTACCATGGATGGTTGTGTTAAAAATATATATTACCCTCAGAGGTCTCTGCCACTCTGAGACATAAAACATGCAAGGCGCACTGAATGAGCAGAGGCAGCAATGCAATGACGTTTCCTTTTCTTTGGGTTTTCACCAATTTGGATCCTTTACTGTGGCTTTATTTGACTGTGAATGTACATTTTTGTTTGTTTTCATACAGATGACTTTATTGTTTACCTATTGCACTGTATAATCATTGTGAAAATATAAAATCATTATGAACCTGTGAATGGGTTAAAGCAGTCGGTCGATGCCTCTCATGTTCAAATCGTTACACCCTAAATGTGAAAAAGTGCAAACGCCCAAGGTTCCTCATCGTCGCAGACAAGACGATGTGTCGTATAATTTATGGTGGATTATTGAGTTAAGTGTAAAAAGAAAAATAGATGTTATATGCAATGTAGCTATATCATGTGAAAATTAATATGTTATTGAAACATGGATATGTCCAATAAAGTCTATGACCAAATACGAACTTATTATTAGTGCTTCTTCTTTTTCTTGTGGAACTATGAAGACCTGGAAGGGATCGCTTAGAGCAGTGGTTCCCAAACTTTTTCTTCTGTGCCACCCACCCCCCCAATCCCACCTCTTAGGAGGGATTAGGAGGGAATGGACTTTTTGGGGGGCAAAATGAATGTAGTGAAGTTGTTTTCAAGTTGGATACTGGATATCCCGCGCTCCGCGGAGTAAGGGACGTTCAGCTCAAGGTTCATCCGATTTATGAACGCTAATTTTGGCCAGCTGTTCTTTACTAGTCCCTCCTCAAACGCTCGGAGTTTCAAATAGCTGCTGTCAATTTCCGAACACTCCGGTAAATAAATGCTTTGTCTTGTGACTAACTGATACAAAAAAGTGGTAATTCATGCTATTACACGAGGCACACTATCCTCTATTAAAATTTTAAGTCATATTCAATAATTTAAATAATTTAAATATTAAGTGTTTTCTTCAGTAGCTTCCAAATCGTGCCATTTACTGGATCTGTGTAAAATTGTTCTACTAGACTTTATAAATGAGGCACTCACCTTTATTACATTTTAACACTTTTTTATCTATTTTTTAGCTATTTCTGTTGTCAAAATTTTGTATTTTTCTTAAATAGCTTCTAGGTCATGTGACCTATTAACTCAAAATCTGTGTGAAATTATTCTACTAAACTTTATAGATTAGGCATATTTGTATTCCATTTGGGCCCCTTTTTTATTTTTTAACCAACATTATATTTAAAAAAATGTTAAATGTAACGTCCCGTATTGAACCGAAACGGCCGCGATTTGTTCCTTATTCTACAAATAAGTATATAATAGCAAGTGATCCCCGAGTACTTTATATCGTAGGCTGCCCCAGTCATTGTTTCACTCACGGTGTTGCGGTATTGCGTCCAACTGCCCCCCACCGCCAACCCCCTAATAGACTAGGACGACTCGTCACGCGTCCCTTATTTTGATTTCTGACAGGTAGCAACCCTAACGTCGACCCAAACAAGCCGAGCATTTTTTTACCAAACCGAATCTCTCGAAACCTGCCCTTATCCAGCTGTCGGTAAAAGTTCGCAAGCTGCAGCTCAATGAGCTCAAGCTGCAAACGGTCTGAGTCACACGGGCTGCTGCCCTCTGGTGGGTAAATGAGGAACAGCATTTAGTGTGTAAGCTACGCCCTATGCAGGTAACAGTACTGCTGCGCTGCCCATTGTATTAATACTACGTGCGGGCCAGACGATGAAATTTGACCACGGGCCGCATTTGGCCCCCGGGCCGGACTGTGGACATGCCTGCCCTACTGTATCAAATTGACAGAGGAATAACAGACAGTTGGCCATTCTAAGGTAAAAACCCAGCGCATACAGCGTTCATGTTTTGTTTTGTTTTGTTTTGTTTTCATCCAGACGGCTTCCCGCGCCCTCCCTGCAATGGCACGGTGCCCCCCACTTCAGCCACAGGAGGCGCCAAATACAGAGAACATAAAGAAAATGAGGGGAGGAGCAGAAGAAGTAAAAAGAAAAAAATTTTCAAATATATGGCTTGGAGAGATTTGCTGTTTTCCTGCGGCGGACAATTTCTCTCTCAAGAACAAAGATATTCTGGTGCGATATCGTTTTTTTCTTCATTTTACGACTTCAAAGTAAACAGTTTAAAGACCATTATTGTCCTCTATAAGGCTGTAGTGAAAACTGTTACTGTTGCTCAGGTGACCCTAAAATAATAGGAATAGGAGAGCATGCTTCCACGTAAGCTCTTGTAGAGTGACAACGAGAAATATGTCAAGCCCTTAACAATATGTGCCATAATATCACTTTTCATAAGCCTCTTGTAATTGGAGTAGGCACTGCTAATTCTGCTTGGCTAACCTGCTAGAACATTTCTGATTTTTATGCTGCTTTGTTGTCACATCAGACAGTTCCACTTAGCAGAAATATTCCACATATTCTAATAGTAAATGTTTCCCGCAGGAAGATTATTGGTTACGAACAAGCTAGTGATATCGACGATCCAAATGAGATCAGTGAATGAGAAACACAAGTCTAATGAGTATTGAAGAGAAACAGCAGACAATAAAAAATGATTTAGTTTTAGTTAAAGATTGAGTGATATATGTTGGAATCATTACTTAATTGTTTGCATGAACTGATTATAATTTGATACTAACCTCATCACTTCAATTTTTTAACAGATTCTGCACATGAAGAAATGTGTAGTTTCAGTTAAGGAGAAACGCACTGTTAGGGACAAAGGTGCTTTTCTGTGGCATTTAGCTAAAAATAATGTCCAGTAAAGTTGGTTTTTTCTTCTTAAATTTAAACCTTTTGAAGTAATTTCAACTAATTACAGAGCTGAATAGGTTTTCACTGTTTAGTTAGTGTAACAACAGTTGCACACTGACCACAAGGTGGTGCAGACCATCAGTCTGTTGCCTGCAGCAGCACAGAACCACTATCTCATGTTACAATTGGTCAAAGTAGGCTGATTTTCTCATTCTCAGTTAAAAATTCACAATAGCATCACATGCACTCCGGTCACATTTATGAATGGTTTATCAGTGTAAAAAATAAATAAATAAAAATTGTTATATATGATGCTTGCGAGGTTTCAATTTAAAAAGATCTTATCTAAAATTGCAATCATGCAACCATACATATGTATGTATGTAT
>CAEGAF010097090.1:0-40917 GCA_903067075.1 Micropoecilia bifurca | reverse complement strand
TGTGTGTGTGTGTTTCTGATCATTCCGACTGATTTTCTGTCCCCTGTGGATGACAACTAACCTTTGATAGTTGAGACTTGGATACGGTTTATCCATGTTCTGATGGAGTCAGGGTCTCAGAACATTGTACCTACTGTCAAGCATGGTGGTGTTAGTCCCTCTTCCAACTTTCATCTCGCTTCATGTCAGGAAAAAGCAATTGACCTGAATTAGGTCTATCAATTGAGTAACAAATGATGGTCAAATAATTAGGACTATGTCAGCACCTAAGGCAACAAAAAGCTAAAAAGACTCTTATCCAAATACTGACTGTCAACATTAACACATGATTAATTTAAAAAGTGAAATTTGTTAATGTTACATATTGCAGATTAATCGTATTGCCTGTTCTGACCTAAAAGCCTCCGTCTTAGTTCACAGCACTGCGCTACGTTGTCTTGTACTGCGGTCAACAATGCCAAGATGCAAACAAGTGAAAAGACAAGCGAGGTGAGTCAGGCGGTTCGCTGAACACTAAATTTGGATTTTAAAAAACACCACAGTAGATGTTGGGATGAATTCAAGGTGCTATGTACATATTGCAACGATTAATTATCCACGGGTAGCACTTCTAAATTAACATTTGAAATAAAATGACTCCTTTTAAACCGTCCTGAATAAGAAAACTTGGTAAACAGACATGTTTATATGCAGGTTTTTTGAAAATATGTCCAGTTTACAAAGCTCAACATAGTGATTAATCACAGTGCTAGAGTGTAATTAGTCTGGCGAAACTTTTCAGTCGATTGACGGCACTGGTATGTATTTAATTTGCAGTCTGCGTTAAACGAAGAAAATTCACAATACATTCAAACTTGTGTTCCTAGTTCTACTTTACTGTTGAAGCTTTGAACACTGCAGATTTGTGAAAGCACTAATCTAAGTGTCTGTGACAGACAGGCAAAGTAATAGGACAAAAAAAAAAAGAGAGAGAGAGAGAGAGAGAGAGAGAGAGAGAGAGAGAGAGAGAGAGAGAGAGAGAGAGAGAGAGAGAGAGAGAGAGCTGAAGGGATGGGAAGCCATCTGGTGAAACGTGGTCTGGAAGGAGCTCAGCCAATCAAGACCTTGCCCTCAGCTGCTGAGGCAGAGCGAACACCAAGACTTTAACACGGACACAGACACAGATCGGTCCGTCAGCCTGAAGGTGAGCATTACACAATACACAAAGTGACAAGATGGAAAGTGACACGGAAAACAGATGTCGCCAGCAATGCAGAGAGAAGCAGCGGGTGAAGATCAATCGGGTCTTCTACGCTTTCATCACTGTTTTTTTTTCTTCAGGAAAGGAAACATGTATGGGCTCCTCTCTCTCTCTCTCTCTCTCTCTCTCTCTCTCTCTCTCTCTCAGCCCCCAGAGATTTATTTGTAAATGTCACACTTGTCAAAACGTCGGCGGCTCCGTCTCCCGTGGTGCCGCATTATATGCACTGGCAGATGCAAATTAGGAAATAACCCTGCTGCTTCAGTTTGGTTCTCTATGATTTTCTTGGTCATCTGCAAACAAACTAATCCTAAAATTGAAATCTTCAACACAGTGTCCGTTTCGAATCGAGAACACACACGAACCGGGGTTTGGATAACAGACACACACACACACACACACGCACACACACACACACACATACACACACACACACACACACACACACACACACACACACACACACACACACACACACACACACACACACACACACAGATGTTACCAGAGCCGCTGTGCTGTGTGTAAGCAGACAGGCAATATCCAGCCACTTATAAAGCACATTTCGTTTTGTCTCTCATTAAAAATATTTGCCTGGATGAAACCAATCTGTCTTTAACCGACTGTGACCAAGTCATCTGTCCTAGGAATTAGTTTTTTTTTTGTAAATCCCAACAGAGAAGCCTTTTTTTGAGAGAACACAGTGCAGACATACAGCTCTTCTTAGAATTGTCTTTCCTCTCAGTGGCCACAGGAAAAGCTGCTGTGACCTGTTTGTCCATGACAATCATCACCATGTTTTACCCCCACAACAGCTTTCTACTACAGGCCGGTATCAGGGCAGCAAACGCTTGAGCGGTGGAATAAAATATGCAGCAAAAAGTGGAAGTAAAAATGACATTAAAGCAGTGAATACTTCTTTAATAACAATATATTCGCATTCTGACACTTTTTAAAACTGTTAAATTATGGCTAACTCAGCACGTCCTGACATGTCAGAGAGAGGACATGTTCTACAGACACGTTTTCCAGAGGTTTTCTCAACATAACGATTTAATTTTACACTGGTTTTCTCGAGATAAGTTAAAAGCGAGAAAAACTTTGTTTTTCTGAATTAGAAATTTCCAATGGTTTTCTTGAGAGGAGTTAATTTCCCAGTGGTTTTCTATATAACGAGTTAATTTGCCCAAGGTTTTCTAAAGATAAGTCAATCTTCCGAGGGTTTTCTTGACTAGTTAATTTCCCCAATGGTTTTTTTGATAAGTTAAACTCAAGAAAACAAACTGTTTTCTTGAGTGCCGCATAAAGTTAAGAAAACTTTACTGACATAAGTTTACTTAACTTGTGTCAAGAAAACTGTTTTCTCGGTTTTCTTGAGATAATGAGTTAATCTCAAAACAAACTATGTTTTCTTGAGATTAACACATTATCTCGATGCCTTTGTGTCTGCCACAACTGGATGCAATTGAAAGATGAAATCAGGTTTAACGCACACGCTCACACACACCAATCATCTCGTTATCTCGAGAAAACCATCAGGAAACAGGAAGTGAAAAATGGCTTAGTTGCCAAGGGCTTATAATTTTCATCATGTTAACATAAAACAAGATTTAATGCATTTTTGGTCAAATTATTTATAGATGCTCAAAACTATTAACATCAGGCACATAGAGAAAATTCCGGTTTTTGGCAGGTGAATTTCTCCTTAAGAACTATAACATAAGAACGCCATTAAAAATATATTTCTCTAGCTTTTGCCATCATGAGCGATCATTAAGTTATCAAAATTAGAAACTGCGTCATACCACCATCAGAGAGCCGCTGCTGTAGAACAGCTTTACTGAATGGACTGAACTTATACTGTGCTTTTCTTGTCAGGCTGACCACTCAGTAATTTACAGTATGATCTCACCCAGCCGCTCTCATAAATTCATACGCTGAAATGGAGACTGGTAGGTGAATATTGGTTAGGGGGCAGAAGTGCTCAAGTCAAACCCTCAATCATGTGATAGAAAGACAAACTGCTCTTCTGACAGAAGGATTTAAAGCAGGTTTGCATATCAAACTAAATTATAACATAAAATAACATAAAACATGCATTTATATTGGAAAATATCAAATAAATAATTCTAGCAGCTTGGGTAACAATAAAAGCAGCCTCCACGTTTAAAGTCCGGACTATGTAGGTTCTTAGCGTAACTCTGAGATTTATTTGAGATTTTTTTGGTCATTGTTTTTTGTGTTCCTCAATTTTTTTCTATTAGTTCCGCCTCGTTTCCATTTACACTTAAGTTCTTCCTTAGTAAGTCTGGTTTATTTCTTGCTTCTTAGTCTCTCCTCTTTCCTTTAGTTGAGTTATTGTTTTATGTTAGATTCATTTCCTACTTCCCTGTGTACTCTACCTCGCCCTACTGTGCCACGTCTCTCTCTCTCTCTCTGTCTCTCACTCTCTCTCTCCTCAGTCTGCCTCCTGCTCTCTTCACTCACACCTGCAACCTGTCAGCAATCAGCCCGGTTCCTTTGGCTCACCATCAAACCTCCCAGTATTTAAGCACCACATTGTCAGTCACTCCTTTCTGGTTCCTCCAGCCTCTTCCTGTCTTTTCCATGCAGCCTCCTGGCGTCTCCTGCTTGTCTTTGTTTTGGATTTCTCCTGTTGTCTGGATTTTCACATTGTAAGTTGGCTTCTTATTTATTTATTCTTTCAGCCTTCCTGTTACATGTTGAAAGTTTTGTTCTCTTTCACTCTTAAAGCCTAAATAAACCTCAGTTGTTCATGTTTTGTGATGGTTCGTCAGACCTGCTGTTCTCCAGTGAGTCGTTCCCTAGACGCATTAAGAGCATCAAAACCGTGGACAAAGGTGACATTGCTGAGCAAAGTTACTTCAGCCAGAAGTGTGTGGATATTTTCCATGTGGTCTTAGTGAAATGAAAAAACATAAGTCAGGCACATAAGCAGTTCTGACATATTTAACTGATCAGTGCATCGTAGGGGTCACAGCTGCACCGCCTTGAGTCTTTTACCTTCACCGAACTGAAGAAAAGAAAGTTGAGAGAAGAAGCACAAAAAGGAATTGGAAGTGTTTCCATCTTGCTGCAGCACTCGAGTCCGAAATCTTGCTATCAAATAATCCCCTTTGATGCCAAATATGTACAGGGCTTTGTGAGCAGCAGGGGGCCAGACACTCGGGATGATTCAGAGTGTGAGGGCGTTGGAGTTCAGCCTTCAGCCTTTATCCCCAGCTTTGACAGACAACACTTCCAACGGATCCGTAAGTCGCCTGATCTGGAATGGCCCGAAATACGGCACTAACCATCGTGAGTCGCGGTTCTTTGTGTTCTGTAGCTCCTGGCTCTCAATATTTCACTTGTTCAGTTGATTCAGTCTTTATTATTCTAGTTTCAACCTTTTGTTCCATCAGTTTCAAGTGTCCAGATTCCCGGTTAACATTTCTCACACTTCTCATTGTGTAGAACTGGTTCTTTTGTGTCTCTGTTGCATTTCTTTTGCTGCGCTCCTTCGTCAGGTTGGTCCCTCCAGAGTGGCGTTCAGTTGGTTTTGTGTCTCTGTGAGCTCGTTACCTATTGGCCCACTTTGGATCAAGTAAATTTACTGTCCTGCGGTGCCTTTTATGTTTTTTCTACTTTATGTAAACCAGCTGCGTGTTTCTGCATTGGTAAGCTCTTGGCACAATTATGTTTTAAACTATGATTTAAACAAAATGGGGAAAAAAGAGAATTTGCTGTTGCGAACGACCCATCCTACTTTATAGATGCTCCATAATTGAACAGATGTTGTTCAGTGGCTTTTAATGGTTTTATGTGCATCTGCAAAGAAAATGTCAGTTTTTTTCCCCTTTTGACACATTCCAAGAACACGTGGGACTCGACTGTCTTTTTTTATACGGGAAATTTTTCCATTATTGTTGGTTTTTTTTTGTTTTTTTTAAATCATTTTAAAAAACAAACCAAAGCTTTATAAAATAAAAACCTCCACGCGACGCTGTGATTAGCCAAAGAAAAGCACTGGGAACAGAGAAAAGGGTATGAGCCATTTCATAAAATCCATTCATAACGGATACAAGATATTACATATGAGATAAATTACAAATTGTGTAACTTAATGTCTATTTATGAGACTTATATATGAGATTTAAATTTGTGAGCTCCAAATTAAAATATGTTAGGTAAAAGTAAAATAATAAAATTTTTTCTACCTTGTTGATGTGACGCATGGTGCTTAAAGTCAACATTCTCACATATAAACAAAATGTATTTTGCAGAGCAGGTATGGATTGTTTTTTACATGATATAGCCATAGTTTTAACTTCGGTGTTCAAAGATTTGGAAAATAAAGTGAAGAAATGGGCTCTGATTACCTACACAGGCACATTTAGCTGCTTCGTTAACTCCATTGTAACGGACAAAAAAAGAAAGCTGTGAATAAGTTTAAAATTGTCTGAGGCGATGCAGACGAAATGAGCTGATATTTGTGGAACATAAAATCTCATCCCAGTCGAGGCTTAGTTCTTTGCGGTAAAAGTTCAAGACATGACTGACTGAAGTAATTTTTTTTTCTTCAGATACAAACTTATCTAGTCCAGCTATAACACTACATCACACTAGGTTGAGAGTTGAGTTACAATGTTGCTTGTTAAATTTGTTCAATGTAACAGTAATTTTAATATTGTAGATAAAATAACAATATTTAATTCAACATGGAAAGAAGTTGAGTCTTTTTGAACCTTTATAAAGTGTAACATTTGCTCTGCTAGAAAACCAAATATGCATCACGTTAAAAAAAAATCTAAAAAGATGATCAGCTCTCAATTTTTAATTTATAAATAAATCAAAATGCTTTTGATGTGATCTATTTAATCATTTAAACACCAGTTGATCCATATGTTCATACCATCTACTTTTCTTTCCTTTGAGTCCAAATCTTAAAGGGGCAGATGTAAGTAGTTTCCATTTTATAGTACAATCAAGGATGAATGTTAACTTCAGCTGTTATGACAATGCTTACTATTTTAAATTTTGACGTTGAAATTGAACACCTAGAAATTGGGCCTCTTGTGTCTCTTTAAGAAGCTTCTACTCTGTCTGAAGCGCCGCCTTCAGGAAGTCATCACAGCATGGCTCCTATGACTCTATTGACATTTTTCCAAACGTTTCACTGAGGCGTAGCTCATATCATGAACTCAGCTGATGCACAGTACCACCAGGTGTTTGCTAATTGGTGCTGGCTAGTCCTGAAGGAGCTGAGTGGGGGATTCACAGAAGAGGGCTGTTCTGAATAGAAATGAAATAATTTCTCTAAGCAAGCAGGGAAGAATCAAGACAACATCCAGGTATGTTTTCAGTGAGGGAATAAGACCATAAAGCTCAAAAAGATGTAAAGCTCAAAAAAGTTGATCTCACATATTACTCCCCACTTCAATGATTTTTCGGAAACCTTGTTCTAAGTGTCATGAAATATGTTCCAATGACTAATATAAACTACATAATGAGAGGTGGACAGGAACAGGAAGTGATGAAGCAGCTTTCTTAACAGCAATGGAAAAAAAAATCTGTCATAGTCGGTGTGCAAGTGTGAACTATGTAATTCTACAGAAGACAACTTCCTGTTTTCTTCAGTGTTTCCGCCAGTAGTAACATTCAGTTGTTGATCATGTGACTCGTGTGATGCAAACAAAGTGTTTCCATTCCAGTGGAACAAAATACATCTATTTACATGTGGCTGAAAAACCACCTTGTCCCAGGGTCCGGTGTTTGTATCACAAAACTGAGCTTTTTCAAACTTGTCTTGTTTCCACGGAGCAAATTATTTTTGGAATTTTAGTTTGCGCAACTCTACAGTCAGTGGAAACTAGGGCTGTAGGAAAAAATCGATTCTGCGATATATATCGATATTTTCCGTGCTCGGAAAGTATCGATTTTTCATCCGCGAGTATCGATTTTTTAAACCATAGGGATCCATAGCCTTATAGCTCTTATTAACGTCTAATTTGTTACGGCGTAGCAGCAAGACTCCGCCTCCCTCAGTCTCACTCGCAACTTGAGCTTAAAGTGCACATTATAAACTACACACCAGTTTTTAAATTGTGTTAATAGGCCAAGTATAACCGGAGTTATGTTAAAATTAGTAAACCATATTTTTCCGAATGTCAGAGAAATGTCAAAAGCGCCGCCATTCCCCNGCTTTTCCATTATGTGAGAGGGAATGAGCTTCGAAACATACAAAACAAAACGAAACATTAGATTCCTGTGTTTTTGGAAATGTAAAATCTTCAATAAATAACCATGGGTTGTATTTTGTTGCTGAGAAACGAAGGAAAGTTGCGCAAGTAACCGTGAAAGAGAAGCGGAAAATCGTAAAAATCGTAAGAGTCGTAAGAGTCGCACCGAATCGCATCGCCCAACAAATATTGTGATATATATCGTATCGTGACCAGAATATCGTATATCGTATCGTATCGTGAAATTATTGTATCACTACACCCCTAATTATAATGACTATTGTGCATTTATACTAAATAATTTTATTTATTTACGAATACTGAGATGCAAATAGAAGTAGAAAATAGATTTAATGTGACTGTGTAGCAAGTTAGCGGGGTACCATTCAAGGCATAAGTAAACAAATCTGCTATGGGCCTCCAAACCAGCAGGGGGACCCGAAGTGCACTTTGATTCTTACACAAAATGTATCATAGAGTTGAATTATTGTCATCTTCAGGTAAATTGTGACAATTTTTTTCTTCTTCTTTCTCTGTTTTGCTGTTTCGGCCTATTAGATGTTGAAATGTGGTCAATTTGGTTTGAAAATAGTACAGGAGCAAAAACAAACCACAGTTGTTAGTTGACACAGGCTAAAGAGTATAAACTCTTTAGCCTGTGTCATATTACTAATTTAGTGTTTTAACTTCATTTCTAAAATCTGTTGAAAGGTCACCTGCAGCATAATTCAGCCGTTCTACCAGCAAGACCGAACACAAAGTAAAAATAATCAGACTTTAAGGTGTAGATTGAATCAAAAAGTTTTGATTTTGACTTCAGATTGTCTCTGTACTGACCCACTTGACTTGAGGCCTGACTGACACATGGTTAGCACAACAAGTTTGTACCGCACCAGCCACCCACACCCATTCTGCGATTGTGTGAGATTGACACACAGTAAAGTTTTACAGGTGCGCTGAGGCGGGTAATTTGCCTGTTAGCTGTGACTAATGAAATCTCCACTGCTGTGCCCTCAACTGCTGCAGGGGCAGAGGCCACTTTCCTGTTTGGATAGGCAACGCTTTAAAGCAGAGCGAAGGGGAGGCTGCTTTTACGTGGGTGTGCGACAGGGAGCCTATAGCAGGGCTTCAACCAGACAGGACAGAAGAAGGGAGAGTGAGCAGAGTGGAGTTAACCAGAGTAAGACGTCGGGGCGCAGGTCTGTGACTTAATGGCTTTAGTTTTTACTGAAGTCACTGAATGATAAATGTGCTGATTAATGCCAAAGAATATTAGTAATCTCCAAAATATGAGATTATAAGCAAAACTAATCCTGTTTATACTCTAATCAACAAACTCACTAAACACTCAGAAACCAAGTAAAAATGAAAGAATGACAACTAACGGCTCCACAGTGGCGCAGTTGGTAGAGCTGTTGCCTTGGAGCAAAAAGGTTCTGGGTTTGATTCCCGGCCCCAGTCTTACTGCGCGGATTTTGCATGTTCTCCCTGTTCATGCGTGGGTTTTCTCCGGGTACTCTGGTTTCCTCACACAGTCCAAAAACATGACTGTTAGGTTATGTTTGCCCCTAGGTGTGAGTGTGAGTGTGCATGGTTGTTTTTCCTGTGTGTCTCTGTGTTGCCCTGCGACTGACTGGCGACCTGTCCAGGGTGACCCCGCCTCTCACCCGGAACGTTAGCTGGAGAGGCACCAGCACCTCCCAACCCCACTAAGGGACAAGGGTGTAAAGTGGATGAATGGACAATTAATGAAAAACCAAAGCAAACAAACAAATGATGCAATTGGTTAAGTATTTCTTACGTTTTACAGTGTTTTAATGTGGATTGACAAAGTTTCCGATACCCAGAGGTAAATTATTTAATTATTTCTGTCTCTTGGTTTTGATTTATTTTTACTCCACCTTTTTTTTATATATGAGACGGTTAATCTGGCCAGAAAACAACTTTTCATGTTTTTTTCCCAGTTACTGTTTCACACAGGACGATTATTGGTGGTGCACTGCCTCCTACCACCACTTGCCGTGCAAACAAACAATCATCAGTTTTAATTTAAATAATCATATAGGTGCAGTTTATAGGTTTGCAAAACAGTATGTGGATAAAAAAAAATCGGGTGAGACTTGTTTGGTGTTTGGGCCCATTAGCTTCAGGCTTCTACAAGAGCTAATCTGGATTATAAATGCTTTCTTTACGTACTCAAAAACCGGATATTCCAAGACCAGCCGGAAACACAGCAGTAATGATTTTAGAGTTCTGACTGAAACAGTTGGAGGTCTCCAAGTAGCCTTGAGACGAGTATCAAAATGTGTGCAACACATGCTAAGCATAAAGGAAGTTGACTGAAAAGCTAAATGTACGTCCCTTGTAGAGTTTGGAAGTTTAAAATGTAGGTCAATACATTGTTTATTTTGCTAAGAAACGAGGCGAGGCAAAGCATGTTTATTTGTACAGTAGTATTGCACATTTGAGCAACAACACAATTCATTGTCCTTCCCTTGATAAAACATACAAAAAAAAGAATAAATGACACAAAAAAAACGGAATCAGAAAAGTAAATCACTCTGATTTTCCTGGAACCTAGAACAGCTTGAGGCGAGTGTAGCATCATTTTGTTTCAGACAAATTAAATATGGCCCTTCTGCTAAATGAAGACACCAAGACGGCTCTGCGCTGCAGCTGACATATAAAGGTCGCCTCAAAAACGCTGAACTATCCCTTTAAAATAGTTCACAGCGCTAAACACAGTGGCGATTGCTGTCAACACGGGCCGCCGTGTCACCGCATCCGGGTGGATTCATGTTACCGCTCCGTCCGCACACTCACTCGCGTCTCCTAAACATAGTAAATGGCCGACAAGTGAGTCCGTGAGTGTGTGTGTGTGTGTGTGTGTGTGTGTGTGTGTGCGCTGGTTGGGACGACGAGCCCCCCCAAGGAGAGCTGACGAAGACCTGCACATGTGCATGCGTGTCACCTCTGACCCTCGCGCCACTTCGGGCCTGGAATGCGCTCGCGCGGTGGCACCCACAACCGCACACTAAGTGCTGTTGCTTCTGCTGCTGACGGAGCTACTGCTCAGCCCCACTGTAGAACTGATTGATGATTAGCTGAAAGAGCAATCAGCAGAATGCAGAATGTATTGGGGAGGGTAGAGGCGAGGGCTGACACCAACCTGCAACCCCTGACCCCTAACGTCGGATGGTAGCTCTGTCATACTGATACATATGTTGCACAGAAGATTGTTAAATGAAAGGAGGCCTATTATGTAAGAATTAGATTTTGCACGTTTTTATACTTCCATTTTGGTCTCAGCTGCTCCTAAACACTGTCCAAGTACTAAAGAAAACCCACACAGCCATGTTTTGGTAATGAGCTAATGTCTTTTGGAAAACAAGCCGTTTCTAAACCTCCTGATTGTTAAGTCACAATCGGTGGAGACTGTGCCGTTACCTAGCAACCCAAGCGGAGCTCCAGCACATTTGGTCAGCCTTTTTTTTTACCGCTGTGTGTCCTCTACAATGGCCGCCACTGTTTTGTTGTGGACTTACCATCCAGAAACCATCTCCTGCATTCTTGTTGGTTGTGCAGGAGGCTCCACTTCTGCTTTTCGAATATGTACCGTTGTGTAGCTGTGTGTCTGTTTGCAATCATTTTTATTTCATTTGAGCATGCTGTACTGTTTCATTACTAGGATCAAATGAAATTATTATTTTTTGTAAACATAAACAAGTCTTGTGTAGCCCATAGATTTGTGCTAACATGTTCAAGGAAGGATCACCTTTAAGAAAGTTTTCTGGAGTTTAGGCTCACACGTATTCACTACAAATTCTGCTTTGTATTTAAATCATCAGAAAACAAAATCAGCAAATCCTTCTAAGCTTTGAAACATCTTCCTGAGTTGATCACTTTTTTTGTTGTTTTCTGTGGTGTGTGTGAGGCGATACGGCATGGTGGGGGGCCGCGCCGTCCCTCTAAGTGGTGTTAGGTGTTAAAGGCCACGTCCAAGTGAATGTAATGAGCTGGCAAGATGTTGGCTCCGGGGTGGCTCATTTCGTACGTGTGTGTGTGTGTGTCCCTCGTGTCACCAACCTTTGTGACTTCTGCTTTAGTCATCACTAAAGAGATGCCACCTCCATGAGACTAATTTGTTGCACCCTTTAGCAATCATGTGCAAAGGAAGATCTTCTACTGTACATTTCCATATGTTCTCTAAACCACGTCTGCAGTCGGTTTTCATTGTTGAAGATGAGAACTCAGCCTTTCTTTGCCTTTTTCCCTCTTCTCCTTAGATGGAGTCCTAACTAACACTCATTTACCCCCTAAAGGAATCTGCTGAAAACCAATAACGAGTTGGCTTAGAAGCCTCGGCATGAAAAGCCGACATAAACACCATTCTTCTCCGTTTAATGAATACTGTAAGAGAATATTGTGTGACCTGTGGACAGAGGAACAGAGAGAGAAAGACGTAAGAACAAAGAAGGAAACCAACGAGAGGCAACAATGATGACGATGGAGCTTTACGAGGTAAAAGTTCTGATGGGAAATTCAGATGGTAGATCTGAGGAACAAAGCAGATGTGTGTGTGGTGTGTGTATGTGTGTGTGTGTGTGCGTGTAAGAGATCGAGAGACTTTTCAGATCTCTCTCTTTTTGCCAATCTTCCCCTTAGGAACAGTAATTGTGATCCATGCTCTGTTAAAAACTACAGTCTACCGGGACCAACGTGAAGACATCTAACACACACACACACGCACGTCTTTCTATCTTTGTAAGGACTTTGCATTGACTTCCATTCATTCTTTTTATTCATTTCTGTAGTTAACACTGACTCTAACCCTAAACTTAACTCACATTTAGTCCTAAACCTAAACTCTGAAGAAAAAAAACAACCCTAAAAACAAAAACGGATTTCTTCTTATGGAGCTTCGAGCCCCATAAGGAGCAGTGGGTCCTCACAATGTTGTATTTGTTGAAAAAGTGGACTTCACAAGACACACACACACACACGCACACACACTGTGGGCCAATGGAGACATCACAATGCCGCTGTCACTCTACCTGCCCTCGCAACCTTTCTGTTCCGCTCCTCCACATCTGGATTTTCCCCGCCCTTTGTTTTCTTCCCCCCTTAAACTCCGTGCAGTACTTCGGCTGTCCTCAGGGTGGAGCTCTTTCTAAAGACGCAGCTGTAATGTTGCTCTTTTCACTTCTCTCTGACTTAACAACCACTCTGTGAAATTTGTGGGAAAACAGGATAAAAATGTTTCTGTTTGAGGCTGATAATGTGCAGCTGTTGGAAAGTTTTATGAAATCCTTTGAAAAATAAATAAATAGAAACAAACCTTGGCTCATAGGTAAAAAGAATGTTCTTTTTTATACACTTCATAAAAGTAAATGTTTTGGATATCAAAGCTACTAAAATACTAGCAAAAACACTTCTGTGTGTTCCTTTAAAAAAAAAAGAATTGTTATTTTACATACACACATTTGGGGGCTTGGGGAAAGTTTTCAGCATCTTTAGACATATCCTGAAAATGAACTCAGGAGAGCAGCTGTTATTCAGTAGAGAAAAGCAAGCATGATTTGATTATATAAGTTGTTTTATTACTAAAATATCAACTCAGTAAAAAACAATAAACTTACATAAGTCTCCTATTTAAGGAAAGTTTCTTTATTGGATCTTAAATTGAAGCTTATATCAAAGTACCTTAACTGTGAAATCCCAACATTGCCGAAACAAACTGTTAGAATTGAACCAATTAAAGGAGTAACTAATTAATGCATGCACTTTATGTAGACAGATTGCTGCTCCTTTTATTCAGCAGGAACGTCTTGTTCATTACTGTGGAATATGTTTTTATGGTGCGATAATAAAAACAAATGCTCACAAATCAAAACAGTTTGTTTTTAATGTGTAGCTACTTAAAAATATCACCTAGAAGACTTTTAGGTAGTTTCCAAAATTTATCTTCAATATATCAACAATAAGCCCGTTATGTTGCTTAACAAGAATGGAGAAATTATATATGTGTTTTATTATTTTTGAAAATTCTCAATTCCACAACATGCAATAGTAGCATAAAAAAAAACATCCTTAGCAACCATGCGCTTAAAAGAGTGTTTAAGCCTAAAATGTTACTAAAATAGAAATAAAATTTTTAAATCTGTGTGAACACAGCATCTAATAAACAGTTTTCATGACAATTTTATCTCATGTTGATCATTGATTAAAAAAAACTTCTTCCAGAAGCTTCTCAAGCAACTTTGACATTAGCGCTGTCCTTGAGCTATATGCTAACATCTTTAGGCTGTTTTTGGTGTAAATAAGGTTACATGCTCATTCATTGTGCAACTCAGTATGTTCTGTTAAATTGCAAACAAATATCAAGATAGTATGAAACTAAACTAGCAAGCTAACAGTTTGACCAGAGCTATAATCAAGTTGAATTTGAAAGCCTTCAAAATGTCGTTTTTGCAGTGCACCGGCGAGCTATGGCCTCTCCTAGGAACATCTAACTTTGTAATTATTTCCCCCATTTTAGCCTAATTTTGCACTTAAATAAACCAGGGTGGTTATCCGTGGACTTGATGACTGCTAAATGTGGTTTTATGTTTTAGTTTTGAGAAGCACAGTAAAAAGCCGACCTATTTAAGGCCAATCTCGGTTCTGTCTGTTCATTAAACTCCAACAGAAAGTCGACTTGCTTTGAAGAGGAGGCCGTTAAAATGTTTGGGATATTTCCTCCGCATTTGCTTGCAAAAATAACCGAACCCCAAAACCGCAGTCGGCATAAAGCTTCGCCCTCGAGAAAACATGAAAACTTTTTGAAGCGACGTGGAAGGAAACAATCAAGATAAATCCGAAGCCCACTGGGCTGAAGGCACTCACACTTGCACTCGATGCCGTTTGACGAGGTTTTATAATGAGCTGCATTTTGCGTTTTATGTCCATGTATACAGGGTAACCACAAGGAGGGGAGGGGAAAAAATAAAAAAAAATAAATAAATAAACCCAATGCTATTTTGATTGTCAGCACATTTCGGCGTGTCTACCCAATAAGTAACTAGTCATCACACTCAACATGTTATGGATTTCAAGTGGCCAGGGGAATGATTTAATTGCTTTTGGTTTCATGTGGTTCCTCTAATGTGATGATTTGGACTTTGTAGATTTGTGGACTTTAAATTTGTTTATTTTTGTTAAATACATGAGAGAGAAAAAATGTATTCCTCTGCATGCAGCATCACTTTGTGCACAAGCAGATACATTCATCCGTGTCAGTGAAGGGAGAAGAATAGGTCGGCTGTTTGACAACCATATTTATATTTTTGAATTGGACATGGTGACAGATGTCTGTTTGTAGCAGGCCGAACAGTTTCACAGAAACCACCTTTTAACATGCAATCATATTAAATAGATTAAAATAAGAGTACCTTTTAAAACCCACAGCGTTTAGGCAAGTATTAAGCAACTTCTTGCCAAGTCTTACTGTGTTAAAACTGCTTCTTAATTAAGTAATATTCTAATTTAAAATGTTGTGTTTTCATTGGCCTAAAGGGGAAAATGATAAAAGTCTGGAAACATCCATCTGTTTATGTCATGTGTTTCTCTTAGTGAATTGAGTTACTGAGACGAATAAACATTTCAATATTCTCCTAATTTATTGCATATGTCTGTATATGTTGGCACCATTTGTCGAAACATAAATAAATGCATTCAGAAATATTCAGATGTCATTAAGCAATTTTATCCTGTAAGGATTGATACTTGAATTAATAAAATTTTTTGTGTATATTTAAAAGGCAAAAAGTAATAATAATAAATGGAAGTGTTCTCTTAAAAGTTGAACAAACTTAAAAATTTAGGTGTGATTATGGAGAGCTTTAGAAACTATATTAATGACGGCACAATTATTAAACGGTCAACAAGGGCAGCTTGTTTGCTTGGCTGGTCAGCAGAAAGTTTGTTAATATTTTAGCATGACTTTGCATCTGAATATATTGTGACCTTTTGAAAAATGTATTTTTGACAGACTGGGCCAGAGTGCAGGTCCAGAACGCAACACAGTGGGTTTTACAAACCAAAACCCAGCAGGTGAGCACAAACACAGCCGAGAAGCCCAGAGGTGGAGGGATGGTGATGTGGGATCGGTTTGCCTCAGAGAACCTCAGCTCCTCGTCTTCACCAAGACTTTTATAATAGAAGAAAAACATTTTCCCCTTCACCTTAACTGTACAATATATATGCATATTTATGTTGCATTGTTTTTATGATCTCAGTTTCATTTGTGCTGTTTTGAACAGCATTTTGAGGATTGATTCAAATATTCTTTTTTTTGATAGGTGAATTATAGCAGGTGTAATATGGAAATATAATGCTTCTACCCATATACCCAAATATAATGCTTCTTCACAGATTAAACTAGTCACTTATACATTTGAATTTGATTATTTACAAGAACAAAAGTCTGTGAAATTAAAGAAACATTCAAAATCCTGCTCTTCCTTTTTTGTCCAGAGCTCAGTGTGTCTTCCGTGCATTTTTGCTTTGTGGCATTTTTATTAACTAAGTATTAAGTGTTAATTTGTACATGTAAATGCGTAGTTTTACTCTTGTTCCTTTAGAGCGACTGCAACAGTTTTTCCTCTCAACAGCTCTGCTTCTCAAAAACCCGCCTCTGTTGCAGCTTCAAATGACTGATACTTTGACCTCCACAAAACTGAGCCGTAAAGCCGTTTCCCTCCCATAGGTGCCGTTTCAACGCTTTTCAGTGCCGGTGGCAGTATTTGCCTCAGTTTTTTCTCTTTTTTTCTTCCTGTCAGTAGATTTACAGCTGGAGGATTTCTCTGCAATTCATTAGTCGTCATTCATGCCGGCTGCATCAAGCCTCGTTGGAGCAAAGCGTTGTGATTGACCAGTTGTTGATAAGTTGGCTAACATCAGACTATGACATAATCTGTTGGCGTAGCGGAGCGCTGACGATGAAACCAGTCGTACATAGAAGGACCCGACATGCCTCACACAGTCTGTAAAGGTTCTTGTCGTTGGAAACAAAAAAGATTTTTTTTTGACGTGTGTAAAAGAAAAAAAAAACAGAAGGAAGACATAAGACCCCTTCAAAACAAAACAGCACAATGTAACAATTGAAGTTTGGTAAAGGTTGGAACAGCATGTAGCTTTAGATAACAGAGGTTTGTAGCGGATGTGAACAGTTCTCACTTTACTCTAAAGCAGCTGCATCCAAATGTTACAAAAGTACAAAAAAATGTATATAATTTTTTCTTTCTTTTTTTATTTTCTTTTTAACCTACGCAACAATAATCTCAGCATGAACTATTTTAATTACTCAATTTTGGTTTTTTGTAGGTTTTTTTTGTAGGAACTGGATCACAGATCCAAAGCATCAAATGGTTTTTGCAGGCTTCCACTAAATAACAAGCTTCTGGGCTTCACTGAAGAAAACTAAAAAAAAAATTGTCTATTCTCAGCCAAAATTAAATTAAATTAATAATAATAATGATAGAATTTAAGGCCATTTATCCATATCAACTGGAACTTTAAATATCTAGCGAGTTATTTTTGCAATTTACTATCTATTAAAAATGTGTCCCTCAGATTAATTTCACTCCCTGTTACGGCGGAGGTGAAATTAGGGTTATAACCCAATACTGGCTGGAAAGCGCAACGTCTCCCCTTTCAGAAACCGTTGAATTTTTTCAGCTAATGCAAAGTGTGGTGGATTTACGGTACTGCAACGTTTCGGAGTCAGCAGATGAGGTTCTCTTATTTATCATGAAGACAAAAAGAAAGCGGAAAGCTTGGAAAAGATTGTCATTTTGTGTCACATCTAACATTTTTGTGAGTAAATTTTGACTTAAAAATTGTAATTTTGTCCTAATTTCTTCTTGAATTGTAGCCACAAAACGTTACTACAGGTGATGCAGGTCCCGTTTGAGCATTCTTTATCCTGAAATGCTTTAGTAAAAAGTAGAAGTAGCATACTAAATAGCTTGACTCGTCATTAAAAGTTCTGCACACTAAAACATTTGGATGCGCCTTTAGCTTATGACTATTTTCCTGGCCACAGCTCTGCAGCTGAAAATAGGGCAGCGAAGACTGAGATACACAGTTTGAATACTGACCA
Organism: Micropoecilia bifurca; assembly: GCA_903067075.1. Classification (NCBI taxonomy): domain Eukaryota; kingdom Metazoa; phylum Chordata; class Actinopteri; order Cyprinodontiformes; family Poeciliidae; genus Micropoecilia; species Micropoecilia bifurca. The sequence goes on along the minus strand of CAEGAF010097090.1, from coordinate 23,297 downwards.
ACATGCTGGTTGGGTTAACCATAAACCGTTTTTATGCGTTGCTTTCCCTCCATGTAGTCAGCGTTTGGACTGTATGTCATCTGCTCATTCAGACAAGAGACTTTCCGAGTTAAGACTCAAAGGAATATTCATTCATACATGCAGAAGAAAGCGGAGGAACCAATCGTTTTTCTTTATTATCAGTAAAAGTGTCGGCCAGACACGAGTTAGAGGAACTACTTGGTTCATATGGTAAAGATTTTGTATATCATTGCTAGAATGAAACACGGTGCTGGCAGCATCATTCATTTCATTTCAGTTCAGTTCAAAAAATATTTTATACATCCTAAAGGGAAATTAAACATTGTTGCAGATCATATCTAATCGTCTTCAAAGAGTTGTTGCGGATGGTAATGCTGTGGACTGGGAGGATCTTCAGTAGCAGTCAGTCTTCCAATGCACCTGAAAAGCCCTCTGACCGAACGCTCTTGCTGAACGACAGACTGGAATGAGATGCTAACAGCTCAACTTCAGGGAAGCAGAGATGATATTCCACAGTAACATGTTCTGGAAGCTCCGCTAATCCACCTCCTTTTTTTAGCATCTACAATCTCCCTATTACATCACCACAGTTGTTGTCTCTTATAAGGAGATTTAAGTTTATTTTTTGAAGTATTATACTTTTGTTGGTTTATTTATTGCTCACCTTTATAGTCCTTTTTGAAGTTATACATATTTAACCTCCTTTGGTTGAATAAGGGGGATTTAGTGCCACTGATTCAAGCTAAATATTAATTGTTGATGTATTGTTATTTTTGTTGTGACCTGCTGTAAAATGAATTTCCCATTGGGACATCTGAATTATCTGAGTTACTGGATAAAAAAGAAGGTGGTTATGCATCCTGCTCACACACTTTGGCTGCACTACATACCTTGCAAATGTAATTTTTTAAAATAAAAAATCTATATATAACTTTTTCTTCAACTCTACAAATGTGTGTTGGCCTTTCATTTAAAATCCTCCTTAAAACATATTGAAGGTACTGGTTACAATGTGACAAAATGTGAGAGTTCAATAAGAGACAAAGGGATATTTTGAGAAAAAGGAAGATGATGTGATTTAAAGTATCGCATTAGTGTTGTCCCCCATAATCTTCTCTCTGTGGATGTAATTCACACAGATGCAGTCATGAGCAACAACACAGAAGGCATGTCTCCTCCTGGTGTTGCTGAGAACAACCAGATTATTTTATCAGGACATACCAGCTCCGAGTGTGACCTCCAAATGTCTCCGTCTCCAAGAGGGCCGTCTCCCGAAAACCTCCCAGGATGCCGTCTTTCTCAGTCTTCCTCCATCTTCCTCTCGCTTTCTATATAAAAGAAGCACATTACAAGACATCTATTGGTTAGTAAAACCCAGGCACACATGGGCAGCACGTGTTGGCGTACAGATGTGTGTCTGTTAGCCGACTCTGGGATCAACATGCGGTCCTGCGCTATCGTGATCGACGGACTCGCATGCTTTGCGTCAACGTTCCTACGAACGATCTTTTGAAATGACGTCAAGATTGCGGGATCAGGGGTGAGAGGAGCCGTGTCTCCATGGGGAGATAATATCGGGTGAAAATGCCAGAATCCAAAAAAGAAGAGAATTCAAATAAATATTGATACGGTGAGAGCTTTTCGGCGGAATTTTATATATAAAGCTCATAACTGGGCCCGGCGCTGAAAGGTTGAGGCAAAATGTCAAATTTTGATCTTGAAATGTTAAAATGTCATGTAGGCTAAAGCCATAAACTCAACTCATATTTCCTGAGTTTTGAGTTGGTGACAAAAAAAAAAAAAAATATATATATATATATGTATATATATGTATAAGATATATATATATATATATATATAATTTTATCAATTTTTTTGCTTGTGAAGTGGACGGCGGTGGAGGCGCCTGGTGACTCGTTATCAGATTTATGGAAACTGGAGCTGCCAGACCCCATCTTTCTGCTGCTATGAGACAAGCAGTGAAAGAAACGCTGACAGCGAGATGGAGAGAGGCAGTGGATGGATGAAGGGAGGATGAGGAGAGGATGAAGGCAAACAGGGACCTCTGTGATAAAGACATTATTAATGATTTCGTCTTCCCGCCCTCGCTTTGTTTTTCCTCTTCCTTCTTCCTCTCGCTCGCCGACGCGGCCCGTTTGCCCTTCCCTCGCCGTGTTTTCTTAAGACACAGATACTCCCTGCTTCAAAGGCTACATGTGAACTCTTGCCATGTAAATACACAGAGCTCGTATTTACACGCCCGTGGGCATTCAAACACACACTGTACCCTTTCGCTTTTCCTCTCCTTCTCAGACTTTCGGGTTTCCCTCAAAAACAACCAATCGTAACGCCCACCTGCGATTTAAAGACTCGTCACATGCATCCTTACAGACATTCTAGCATCATTTTATTTGCTCAAGAACACTTTCATGCGGTGATTTTTAAAGAAAAGATATAACAATGGCTAAAGATAACATCATAACATTGCAGCCGTGTAGAAGGGACACTGACCTGTTTAGAGGTTTGAAGTTGGCTGAAAATGGGTTTTGTACCCATAAAGTTGGTTTGAAGAGTTTGAAGAACTTGTTCTTTATTACATGCAGCATTAAAATAAAGTGTAAATCGGTTTTACATCGTGGGAGCAGCAATGGCAAACAAATTGATCCCCTCACTATTTGCACCTTGACTTTGGTGCTTCTTCAGTCCAAAGCTGGTTTTGTTTGTTAAGAGTTTGATCAACCAGTTATTGCAACAAAACCAACATCTACTTTAGTTTGGATGTCTACGTTTCATTGGAAAAGCTTCTGTCTTATGTGTTTGCATAAAAATTGAAACGTGTGTCCATAAATATACAACTCTATCTCTGAGTGGGACGACAGTAACACATGTTGTGAGTGATAATCGATGCTCTTGGCTGCAGTCGGAGCAGATTCTGAGCCTTTAGCTTGTGACAGAGACACGGTACAGAGACGCTGCTGGTCTTTTCTCACCCACTCTGACACCCTGAGTCCCGATAAGAGCCTGCAGGCCTCCTCTTTGGAAACAAAAGATATGACATGCAGGCATTTAACTTTGACACTTGCGCAGTAGCCGAGGCTATTAGGTGTGACAGTCAACAAATATTACCACTGCAGGAACATTATTTGGAGGAAAAGGTTTGTGAAAAATACCTTCAGTAAGAATAAAAAATAGACTTTGTGTGGTATATAGTATGCAGATGAATATAATAGTATGCTGTATTTTCATTCATAAAAAGCTGAGACGAGTAGGTAGATGAACCCCAAAGTACTTTAACTTACATAAAAAATGTACAGTTTACACTGATTGTCTGCTAGCATTTGCTAAACAAAAATAATAGACTGCTAAAAATAAGGCTTCAGCATTGCTATTAACCCTATGGAGGATGAGGAGCAAGTGTGTTGCAGGCTGATAATACGTGACATTGATAAGTGAAAGGCAAAGCCTGTAATACGGATCAAAATGTTCTGCAACTTGCATGAAGGTTCAGGAAAGATCTTAGTTCGGACACAGTAACCACAGTGGCAGCACATACCTGGATGGTACCTGGGATGAAGCAGGACCACGACGCCCTTTGACACTGAGACATATTCAAATGCTTGCGGGGTGTGAGGTAGTCGTGTGTCGTGAGGTAGTCATGTGTGAATAAGCTAAAATGGTTTCCACAATGCGTACTAGAACATATTAAAGTATTTTATGTATCTGAACTATTGAAACAGGCAATCATGAGTGTTTAAGGGAGGGATCTGAAGTATTCATGTATTTTAGCTAGTCATGGGTAGATGTAGTCCCTAACCCCCACCTATACCAGGGTTTACACTGTATGTAGATAATATCTTTAAAATGCCATAAAGGAGTTCTTTTAAGTAAAATATTGCATTAAGGTAAAATAGAATGTTTTTGTTTCAGTAATATTTCAGTACAGGAAGAGTGTTGAAAAAGAAGCTGCATTTCCTGTACCTTTTAAGGTTGGGGCACCTGGGTCTTAACCTTCTGCTGGTCAAACCATGTGGGTGTTACCTGATGACCAGCTGAAGGTGGTTATATCAAAGTTCCTCCCTCAGAGAGCGCTTCCTGCACACTGTAAATCTCTCTAATAAGGGCCAGGCCTCTGGCAAAAGGCCTTTGTTTTGCTATTAGCCGATAAATAACCACAGCCTCAGACAGAGTCTGGGATGAAACGCAATTGCAGGAGTTGGAGTTGGTAACTTAGCGTATTCCTGGACTTGGAATGCCTTATTTGATATCAGAGGGCGGCTCTGGGGAAGATTAATGTGTGTATTTGTCTCCGTAATTTGGCGTAATTAAAAGGTCATAGATAGGATAAATGTTAGACTAAGGAGGGTGGCAGCTCTGCGTCTGGTTCTTTTCTCCGTTTCTGAGGTAATGACTGATTGCCGCTGGAGACGGGCCGTCTGACCGAATGTCCTCACCCCGGCTAGCTCATTAATTACTCATATAAACAGACGAGCTTCCTTATCACTTATCTTTCCTGCGTATGAAGTTTGAAGTAGTTCACAGCTCTCGTTGGAGAGGGAGGACGAGAAAAAGCTAAGAGGGAGCTGGAGTAGAAGAGATTGCGATAGGGAGAGGGAGGACAGAGAAAGAGAGGGGTAGAGAGAGAACTGTTGAGTTGCTGTAGCAAATTACTTTCAGGGTGAGAGGAAGTGGCAGGGGGTTTAAGATCTGAGATCCCAACCTGTAGACCGTTTTCAGAAACCACGTGAAGGTCCGTCCTGTTTTCAGTTTTCCTCCATTTTGAGGTGCTTTGCGACGCAAGGTTAACACTCTGATTCTGCTTGGGGAAACAAATGGCTGGATGCTGCAGGGTACAAATCCACATGGGCAGAGTGTTGATCTGTTCCACCAGCACAGGAAGTCTTGGAGAGGAAGGTGAGCTTATGGTCCATCTCCAACTTCCTGCTCGGCTCAGAGGCGTTGTGCCCCATAAAGTTCGCCAAAGCCCCTCTTGTGTGCGCCTATGTACCATTGGCTTTTATTAAATTAAGTACAGTTCCTGTGTTTTTGTTATCGCGCACCATAAAGCTGGCGCTCAATGGTATAACATCATGCGTTTTGTGAATGAACCAAAGTGTTGACAAAGCTTGTGGGCTGTTTAGATAAGCTGAAAATCGACTGAATGAAAACAAAAGAACCCAACAATTTGGCAAAGCTGGTGGCAGTTTCTTGAGAAAAACCTAAACATTATAAACTTTATATGCTGGTGCAGGTTCTCAGAAGGTGCAATGTGTTTATTATGAGATGAGGGACATTCACGTTTTATCACAATTTCGGTGTATGTGTGCTCAGTGCTAATGGGAAGGGTAATTAAACTAGAGTTGCACTACAAAAGAGGATCAATCAATCAATCCCCACAACTACATCGTGGATAAACAAGGAAATTTTAGCAAGTCAAACTCAGAGGATTACATAAAATGATGCCCACATGTGAGGATGAAGGCAATAACTATTTTGACCTCCATTTTGACCAACGGCTATAATGTGTTTTGCATGTTGTGTGGTTAATATAATCGATCCAAAACAGCATTACTCCCTGAAAAAGGAGAAATCAGTATAATGTAATATAGTTTACTTTATTTATGTTTGTTTAACAACTTCATAAACTTAATATATTTTCTTGGATAAACTTAATTTGATCACATGTAACACATTAATACAATTTTTTTTGTTAGTTGGAACTACTTTCTCTTGTTGAAAACGGTAAACCTAATTGTAAAAGCGAGTAATTTTAAACCATTCAGCTGCAGATTTTTGATTCATATTCACAGTAAAGTTTTCTCAACCTTTAAAACAAACAAACAGCAACGAAAAAACAAACGTCTGTGAGACGAGGACATATCAAATTAAAAACTCTCCCACCTTTAACCAAACTCCAGGTGTTTAATTAGGACATTTACAGTATAAAAGCCAATGATTCAGTAGGAACATCATCCGGTTCTAACTTTTTGGAACTAATTCAGCTCATATATCTCCATTGTGGATAAGTCTTCTGATCTGATTATCTCTTAAAAGCTAAATTTTCTCTTCATCGAAGACATTTTCTAGAAGCTCCGATGCAGAACCAGGAATGTTTTTAGACCTTCCTAAAAGAATAATGACTCCCGCTCTACACGCATAAATCCTCCCCCCTCTTCTCTTTCTCACAACCTCATAACCTCGCACTTCAGGTCTTACACACGCATGCACACACACACACACACGCACGCACACACACACACACACACACACACACACACACACACACACACACACACACACACACACACACACACACACACACACATACACACAGATACACAGATGTACTTGCTGATAGAAATGTAATCATTCTGAATTTTTTTGCCCATATTGCAGCCAGTTCCATTATATTGATTTCTTATTATGTTTCTCTTCTTGTCCTTTTCAAAATCATTGAGTTTTTTGTTTTCTGGTAAGGAACTGATATTTTGTACGATTCTTTTGTAAGACTCGAAAATTGATTTATTAATCAGTTTTATTTTCTGGCATTTCAGTTTAATATCAAATGGGGATCACAATCATGCAGTGACTTAAACTCGACTAAACACAGTAATGATTTTCAAATAAATAATAACACATTTATAATTGGTTTTATTGAAAAGACAGAAAAATCCATTCCCTTCCAGATCAAAAATTAAAAAGTATATTAATCAGAAAAGTCTGAAAATTGTTCTTTTATGAAGGCAAATCAGTCAGTTTTCCACAGAAATCTCAGTGTGTCTCATGACTGCTTTCTTTAAAATATTTAATGTGTAGTTTATTCTTAATAATAAAATTAGTTTAGCATTTGTATCAATACACAAAAGTTAAAGCAAGTTTTATGGTTCACAACCAATCAGTAAAAGTATATTTATTTAGCCCATTTCAGCCACAAGGCAGTTCAAAAAAGTTTTACATTGTAAAAACACACACACACAAATATGAAGTTATGGAATACACAGTCAACAATTGCCAATTGCCGTTTTTACACATCAAAATGATGTTTCTCACAAGCACTTTCAACTTGAAGATTTTCGTCAACATGACAAGTTTGAGGTGTTGTTTGACCTCACCCTGTTTCAGGCTGATGTACAAGTTTCTCTTTCATGATGCTGTTTGTTTCACTGGATTTTATTTAGGGGCATCAAAATAACAGGGGCTGAATGTAAATATCCATCCATCCATCTATTTTCTTTACACCCTTGTCCCTAAGAGGGGTCAGGAGAGTTCACCCTGGACGGGTTGCCAGTCTGTCGCAGTGAATGTAAAAATAAACCATACTATTATTTAAAAGACATTTTAAACCTTTTGACCTCTTTCTTGTGTAAAGCACTGTAGATTGCGGATCTTCACCCACTCTTCCATTCCCCGTCAGCCTAGCAAAGTCACTTCTGATTGGCTCAGGAATGCAAGATGGCACGCTTGAATGTTTTTGTCACCTCTGCGCCTCCATACAACAGCCTCACGGCGTCTGCCCCAACTTGATTAAAGCCCTGTTTCAAGTGATCTTTGGAGTCTTAATTCACCCAGCGGTTACATGGTGTCAACGAGCGGTTTCCTGCTCTTTCAGGTATACAGATGTTTGGGATTTGGCGCTTTCTCCTGTCAACACCTGATGATGAACACAGATAAGGCCGTTATTTTTATTTTTTTTTCTCCCAGCCCCGCACACATCCCTCCACTTCCACGTGTCTTATCGGCGATAACAGACGACGTTATTATGACTGTGCCCCTACTACTCCAGCGGCGCTGCCGTGTTTTGCCGGCGCGGCTGCTGACAGACACGGACAGCAGGGCAGCACGAAGCGGGACCGACCGACCGGGTCGAGGGGCGCGCGAGGATGTGTGAGAGCGCGCGCGCTCGCCCTGTAATGCCGGACTGTTTACAGGAGTAACGGGGTTGCCCTGACTACGCTTCCTTTGATCTTCTCGCGCCACCTCAGTTAGCACCTCTGCATGGTTGGAAGTGTTACGGAACGAAAATCTGCTCTCTGAACTTGATAATGAGACACCTCGGGCCTCCTTTTTTTTTTTTTTTTTTTTAAACCTTGGCTCCGGCAGAGACGCAACAAAAAGCGAAAAGAGCACGTTTTGCACAGGACGGTATTTTTGGGCCGCCTCGTTAAAAGTTTCCGAACATTACAGGAAACGCATATAGCGCGGCTAAAAATGCAACCCGCTCCACGAGCTTTTGCCTCGTTTGAGTGTGCGGACGCCACTCCACATCAATGCACACTTTGTGTACTAACTTAGCAGAAGGAGGCTTTACATTTTATTAGTTTCTGTTTTGGCATCCGTCTGATGTTTGCTTCGCGTTATATTTAGCCTGTACATCCCTTCGTTTGAAATTAGTCTGGCTGTGGTTGAGCTAATTCTGGGAAGCATAAGCTAAAATAAGGAGTACATAAAACACGCTCTCTGGTTTCCGCTCGCCTCGCGCTCTCTGATCGCCCCCCTCTAACCTGCTAATCACTTGCAGCATGGCGGACTGCTGGTACCAGCCCACTATGTTTAGTGTTTACAAGGCTTAAACACGGCCCTCTTTAGACATCCCATGCTCGTATAGGCAAAGGCGAAACAGATGCATGCACACGCAAATTTATTCAATTTATAGAGTATGCATCCACCCACACACACCCGGAACACCCTGCCGTAGCTTTGGGACACGTTAGCATGTTCACACACCCATAGCATAACTGGAAAAGGTTGGAATATTCATTTGTAGTGATGGGACTTATTTTCACCATGTATTGGTAAAAATTCCAAAACGTCACACATACAAATAATTGAAGACAATTTAGTCCACAAACAAAGATATGGGTAAAAAAAAAAAGAAACACCACACCAATACTTTCATGGAATGACACAGAAAAAGTGTTAGACATAATAAGAAAAAAGATTTTCTGGTTTCAGATATGAATAAGAACTGATAAATATGGAGATTGGCTGATTTGCAGCTCTGTTTAAAAAACTAGGAAAGTCTGTAACTGACCTAAAACTGAAGGCCAATTGGAAATGCCAGGCAAACGATGCTGTGGAGTTATGGGAACAGAAGCTGTCTTGCTGTCAGAAAGTTGTTGGTTCAACACCAGTTTCATTCCCTGCCAGTTGTTGATTGCCCTTAAAAAAAGGCAATCAACGTCCCATATTTCTGACTGATCTGCATTTTAGTAATTGAGTGAGCGTAACATTAGTTATTTGAATGCCTTTGTCAACATTTTTTAGCACCATATTTTGTCCTTTTAGCTTAATTTTGCCGGGATCACTTTTAGTGAAACCAACTTGAACCAACTTCAAATGACATGAAAAGACTGTTTGATGCTTAAGTTTAAATGATTGTTTTCAATTTTGATATTAAATGTGTAAACGATTGAGGTCATTTTCTTACCAGCCCTCACAAAAAACAACAAAACAACAACAAAAAAGAAAAGAAAAGCTAGGTTATTTTGCGCCAGACCCTAACAAATGTCTGCAGGTTCTTTTCTCGCCTCCTTCCCTCTGTGAACCCCGGTGGCGCAGCGGAGCGTGAAACCTATGACAGCCAAGGGAGTCGTAGCCGTGGCCCTAAATTAAATACAACCCTCCCAGGGAAGAGGGTTCCTGGCCACAAGCAAACACACTCACATTTTGTCCTACCACAATAAGACGCTCTGCTTTCTGTGTGGGACAGGCTGAAAGCCGGAGCAGACGCTGTGCTCGTTCACAAGCGGCCTGCTGCTGCCGATGCCGGTGAAAGTCCGTCGGATTTATCTGTTATCACTCGGGAGGCCAGTTCGCGGGAGATCAAAACACAAGCGGAATTATGGGGGACGGGGTCAGAGGTCAAGGCAAGCAACGTAATCTAGTGCGCGTCGCGCAGCCAGGAAGATGAAGCGGCCTCGTCTGGGAGGGTGCGTTACACGGATCATCAGCGCTGTGATGGAAGGTGTTCACGAGGAATTTTGATTAGTACTTAGAGAAAACAAATGGAGGGAGGGAGGAAGTGCGAGGAGGGGAGCGTGCCGGACAGCCAGGGGACATCACCTCTAGATTCACAAACTCCAGTTCAAGGAAGCGGGTCGTCATGACGGGAAACCGAGACAGAGGAGATAGCAAGTGGATTCTTAATTGGTCGTGTGCTAAATTATTGTAATTTCATCTGCTGGCTAGCTAAGGTGTGCACGACCCCGATGACACAATTTACTATTTGTAGGCATTTCTGCTGGAATAAAATTGACAATACGTTAAAAATACATATAAATACATATAAAACTAAGGATTCCTCAGTGAATTCCTTTTTAATTATGAACTTCTACATGGATTATTTGTTGATGTAGTTTTTTTAAACACCCTTCCAAGCTACACTAGAAAATTAAAATTAAATAAAGAAATAAGTTGAAACGTGCTCTGAATTCTGACCCCTGTCAACACTACAATCCTCCATGGTAGTATGAGTCCTAGATATTAGCAAAGCTACATCATTGAACTATTAGAACTACACTAATATAATCTCAGAGTCTAAATCACTGGATTTTAAATGGCTAAGCTCACCTAACCAGAGAGCAGCTGAAATGTAAGTCATTAAACTGTATGATGTTCAAAACTAATTTCCAAGTTTAGGAGGCATCTAACCAACTTTTTCCAGCAACCATTTGAGCTGTAACTTTTATAAAGACTATGTTTTATTTATTTAATTTTTACATATTTATCAAAGCTGTCAGTGTGTTGTGACAAATAATCTGTGAAAGAATCAATCTCCTCTGCTTCTTCACTGAGCTACTATTGTTGTCTGATGAAACGTACCACTCCCAACCAAAAACAACCAATCAGAGCCAGGAGGAGGGTCTTAGCGCTGTCAGTCATCCTCGTGTGCTAATTTATCTGCCGTCATGGCGGCCATGCTAACAGGCCTGAGCATGCATAAGAGGCTAGGCTAGCTGCAGCAGTGGGGAGAGGAAGGGAGGATGAGCAGCGCTGCGTCAGATTGTGATTGACAGCTCTAAGACTAAAATTTGTTTCTAGTTAGCAGAGGAGCTCTTAACATATATATCTCATACCATACTGTCACTATATATAGTTTTATTAAATATGTTTATAAAAATTATATATTTTTTAGAAAGGTGGCATGAATGTTAATAAAAAAACATTTTTATATAACTCATTTTACTGTTGATATATTTGGCTATGAGTAGTCAAATCATTAACAAGCCATAATAAATATTGAAAACATGCTAGCTTTAGCCTAGCTGTATGTGTTGACAAAGATATTTGGAAACAGAAGGCCACACAAACTCAAATAATGTTGATGTCAAGAAAACAGAGTTAGGACTGTATAGACACTATGTAAACTGGATTGCTTATTGATTGATTGATTGATTGATTGATTGATTGATTGATTGATTGATTGATTGATTAAGACAGCCCCAAATAACATTGCGAAGAATGAAAAAAGCCATTAGCACTTAAAAAAAAGAAAAGAAAAAAAAGACATCCAAAACAAAGCACAGGGAGGAAAAGGAAACTTTTAGGGTTCACAAGAAGCCGTGCAACGCACCGAGATATTTTCATTGGATGTAACGTCTGAACTTAAGAAAATCCACGGATATGACCTCATGCATGAAAAGATGGTGGGAATGTGAGAAAGTGAGACTGAGAAAAACCATATTTCTTTTGGGTAAGCAGTTAATAACACATCACCAGAACCAGCAGGTCATAACCTTTTACTTTCTTTCCATTTTATTTCAATTACAGACACCAAACTGAGTGAATGTGTGTGTGTGTGTGTGTGTGTGTGTGTGTGTGTGTGTGTGTGTGTGTGTGTGTGTGTGTTGGGGTTGGTGTGTGAATGGTGTTTATTTGGTTATGGGTCTAAACCGGATGGAAAGGTGTGGGTAATAGCAGCACAGGGAAATGATATTTTAAATATACACCATCGTGTGTGTGTCAAAGGTATGTTCTTACCGGGGGTCGAGCTCATGCTACATTGGTGTCCGAACGCCGTGTCCTTCTTCCCAGCAGAGTCTCCTGCAGTGGGCTGGTCATGGGAATGAGGCTGCTAACAGGGAAGTGTTAAAAGGAGACATTTTGTCCACTTTCATGCTGCCTAACTACTGAAAGGAGTTGAAAAATTTAAGATATCAAAGTGCTGGTATTGATACCACTCAAATCTTTTCGCATTTCATGCCATTAGGACCACAAACTTCAATTTTTGTTGAGGTTTCCTGCGGTAGACCAACACAAAAGCTGCCTCATAGATGTGACGTTTCTAAGACATTTCTAAGTATGTTATGTGCTTTGGACTCCCGGTTTTTATGGTGGTTAGGGACCACCACCATAAAACCAGAACAATAGTGGTCACATAGACCGAAGAACGCCCCAAACATGCCCAGACGATAATATTGTGGGGGAAGTTTTAAGCAGTGCTAAGTTATGAAACAATACCCAAAGCTTTAAATATTTTCAATCCGTCATCTGAAAAGCGGCGAGAGCGCGGAACAACTCCAAACCTACCAAGACGTGACCAAATCAGCAAAGGAGAGCATTCATCAGGGAAGAAGACAAACACAACCATTAGTCATTCACCCACGCATGCAGGCTTAACGGAGGAGTAGCAATGTGGACGGCCATTGTTGGAATAAAACAAAACTGTCAGATTTAATGTGTAACCATAAGTCATAATGTAGGAGACAAAAAGATAAGTCAGATGTCTCCTCAATTGAGCTTCTTGGCTAACAAATTAAATGCTAATTGTGTCCGAAAACGAAAAATCTCCATGTTAAAACATGGAAGTGGCAGCACCATGCAGCAGGGTTGTTTTTTTTAAAAAAAGATTTGAAACTGGGGTCAGAGGTTCAGCTAAAGCTACAATAGAGGTGGATCCACTCATGTGTTGGACTGTTCCAGTCAAAGTCCAGGATTAAATTGGACTTGAAAATTGACAGTCACAAACGCTCTCCATCCATCCAGCGGATTAGCAATGAAAAATGGATTAAAGATGGCTGGTGTGGAAACCTCAAAGGGTATGGATGATTTTACTCTTTATTTCCATTTTGCAACTCTGAATTTTTCCACGACGTAAAAGAAAGAACGTGTTAACTCGACCTCTGCTGACCAGATTACAGATTAAACTCTTATTCGTTCTGAGCAAGAACGATTTCAGCGTTACTCGGCCCAGCTTGCGATGCCCTGATGCTGACACAACTGGCACCACTGGGGGAAACGTAAAACAAAATCACATCTGTAAACAAGGAAACACAAGCAAACACAATCCCTGAGCCTGTCTAAGCCAGTATCCCAGCAGCGATCATCACACAGGAACTGGTTACAGATGAAAGAGATGGAGTTTCCTCCAGCATCCCGCCTCATCTGCTCGTCTGTGAAGATCTCTGCTCGGATCGTCTCGCCTTGCCGAAGGTGTAAGTGTAAGCTTTAGGGTGACTAAAGACAATCTGAGAGCAAAAAAAAAAAAAGTCTGAGAGGAAGATTTTGGAAGATGAGCAGATCAAAGCGGAGGGAAAAGAAGAGGAGATGTTTGGGCAGATTACGCCAGGCCTTGGCGCCTGTCTGTGGTTCCAGGGAACTGATGTGTCACCCGGATCCTCAGGGCGCTGACAGCACAGCGCAGGAAAAGAGGGTGTTGATTGTACTTCAACCTATTTTCCTGGTTCTTTTTTGTTTTGTCTGTTTTTTTATTCTGAAACTGGGCAAAGGAAGGACAAAAGTGATCCTGTGGAAGTATATTTACAAAGTGTGGATGCTTGTATTGTTAGAAATAAAGTGTGACTGGTTTTTACTTTCAGAGTTTGTTTGACTTAATGATTCTGATGTCTGTCAGGTTGTTTTGCTCCTTGAATTGCGACTTTTTTCTCCTGTTTTTGATACATTTCTGATTTTGTAGAGACTATCTGGTTTCAGCTCTACTTGACCCTCTTTTCATTTTCTGATCTCCTTCCTGAATGCAGATTCTCAGTTTGATTTCGGTTCACTTTCCTGCTCCAAATAAAGACGAAAAACAACACAATTTGGATGTGTATATTTTTCATTTAATCGATTTTTAAACTAGTAGTTATCTCAATGCCAAAACAGCAGGCAGAAGCAATGTATGGAGCTAAATTGAAGCCATAAAGTTTTTTTTAAAGGAAATGAAAAAACAATTTGAAACGAGAAAAAACTGTTTGAAACAGAAAAAATCAAAAAATTAAACTGAAAAATTATGTTGAAACTGTGAAGAAGTTTAAAATTGGAAAAAATACTTTGAATTGCAAAAAAACCCCACTAAAACCCTTTTCTGAACTTGAAGACCCCAATTTAGCTCCTTATGTTTAATTAAAATGTTGTTGCAGAGACATACATTTTTTTTCTGGCAGCTGGATAGACTTCTTATCTGCAAAAAGACATCAGCATTAGTTTATTTATTCACATCTGTTTGTCTATATTGTTTCAAAATTTGTACTTTATGCATCAACGTTTCCACACGATGTGATGATGAGTCATAATAGTGTAGAGAAACGTATCACACAAAACTGCAAATACGCTAACATTTCTGTTGGATTAAAAAACAGCAACTTAATTTAGAACAACTCATTTTCCCCCTTTGTGTGACAGTAACGCAACTCAAATATCACATCAACTGTATTTCAACTTCACCTTCACATTTCCCCTGTGTGATTTTCATCCAAACGCTCATCATGCGTTGAAAAGATTTCCCATCAGCCCTGACAGAACATGTGGTTCTGTAAATGTCTGCTTTTCTTATTACCTGCCATAGTTCCCCTGCTATCACACTCAGCAAATGTGCAATGAGCGAGTGAGTGTAATATGCGAGGGTTTGTGGGGAGCGTATGCATTCCGAGGCTCCTCACACATGGTTTCCTCATATCTGTTTTACAGCCTTTTGCTGTGTAACCCTGACCAGTGTCTAACCATCTGTCCTTCTCTCTGGTCGCCTGTAATAACTGGTCACCCTTCCCTGCCCTCTTATTGGACTTTTCTCTCTTTCTCTCTCTTACATCACGTCCTGATAAAAACTTCAAATCCAGCTTTGAAATTTGGCGAGGACGTTTTTTGGCAAGCGGAAAATCCGATCGAAACAGGGATTGGACGTTCGCGTGAGACAGACCGCAGTCCTCCGTACGGCGGCAAGCGAGGTCACACACCTTATTCCTCACCCTTCACACTTTCAACACTGACCTTTGCCCCGGTGGTCGGCAAACATATGCGTGTGCTTTTCTGTATGATGTGCAGAGCAGCCTTCACGACTTTGTAATTAAAATGATACTTTCTTTCTTTTTTTTTTGTTTTAGAAAGTTTCCAGCTGGAAGGAAGCCGAACGTCCAAGACGGACATGTTCAGAGGATGGAAGTCTGGCTTCTATTAAAATCCTGAAAATGTTTTTTTTTTCTTCTTCTTTTTTATGTTTATATATCTTAATCCATGGATCTAATGGTTTTGTCATTAAACTGAATATTTGCTTAATCCAGTTTGTTGAAGAGTCAAAAACAAAATATGTTTTTAATCAGAATTTTTACAACTTTTCAGATGTGAGGCTCGTGATACTTCTATTCATTTTTCGTCCTCAAAGTCGTTAAAAATATGAAAAAGTGTTTAAAAAAAAAGAACGTGAGCACCAACCAGATGACAGGATTTTAAAGGACAATGTTGGACGATATCAGTGGATCTGAACGCAAACTCTGTCCGGGTTTAAGTGAAATTAATTTGTGAAATTAAAAGTTGAAAGAATATATAACAAGAAGTAGAGGACGACCCGGGAGCCATTTGCGGCCCCTGCAGTCGGTCAGTGTGGCCCCTTGATGCAGTTTAAACAGCTGCAGTTGGAGGCTATTTGTGTTTTCCTCTGCATGAGGTTTTAAATATCAAGTGTATATCCTATATTGAGAATTGAAAGTACCAAACAAGTTCTTTTCGTTTATTAGCTGTGTTTTTATGGCTCACTTTCATTTTAATGTCGTAGTAAATAAGGCCACAAATCTCCAGTGAACTCAAAAACAGACTCAGTCAAACCGAATAAACAAACTAAGTGTTTTCAAAGAGAGTTTTTGTTTATGGGAATAAACTAAAATGATTTAATTGATATTTTTGATCAAGTTAGAAAACTGTACAACTTTGAGACCCTTTTTTGGAACATCTTTTAGCTGAAATATTAATTTATTGCTAAGTCGACTAAAAAAAGACACACACACAAAAAAACATCACAATAAAATTAGTTTTTTATTTTTAATGGAAGTAAATAAAAATAAATTTGTTACCCCTGTGTGCTTTCAACTTGCTGATTTTTAAAAAAATTATTATTTATCTGTTGTTTGCCCCAGGTGCAAAAAGTTTTGGCTGTCCTCAGAGATGCCTGAAATAAAATGTTGTGTGTCTGAAACCGGTAAGAACTTTTAGCATTCAACCCTATAGCTCAGGCTTCATACTTCTGAAAACTAACCTGGTTCCTTAAAGGCTTCCTGAGAATTAAAACACACCTTGTACAAGACAGCAAATTATTAGTTATTTTCTAACTACAAAATAAGAGTCTCAAACAGACGCAGCAGAATTTCAAACTAAAATCACCCTCCTGCATATAATTATCACTTTGACCTACATTTGACGGAAGCAGCTGAACAGAAATGTTTTCTTTAGTTGAAACAGCTACTCTTTGCTTTGACAAGAGATATCAACTCGTAATCTCCTTTATGTGTGTGGTTTGTAGCTAGCTGGTGCTCTCTGCGTTTTGGGGCTCAGTGTGGGTCCGCACGTCTCTGTATGTTATGCTAACTTTCTCATTTCCGCTGGTTTCACTCTGAATGTTTTTGTCGGTTTGAAAATCCTGCGAAAGTCCAACCTCTGCTTCCTTTTCTGCTAACCCTGCAGTCAAAATACACTTGTTCTGGCTTCAAAGGGATCACAAAGCGGAGAGGAAGGGGGGGAACCAGAGGAGCACCGGTGGATTGGTCTGGAAAACCTTTTTTGTTTTGTTTTTGTTTTTTGAGGCATAATTTAGAAATATCCTTAGAAAAAAAATGGAGGTTGTGTGAACGATGATTCATCCAGGAGACACAGTTGTTGTTATTATAGTCTTTTCATTTCCGTTTTATTTTATTGAATATTTAAGAAGACTCCAAAGTAAAACTAACCTGAGGGGGGGGGGGGGAGAGAGGAAGTTGTGAATAGTTTCGGCTGCTGTCCTGATCAGAGCTGTGTGCTGCGAGGTTAATTAGGCATATCAGACACTAATCCCTCTCTGGGGTCATCTGCTGGGGTCAGCCTTAAAAAGGAGAGAGGTCACAGCAACATCCGCCTCCGTGTATTAATGACGGCGTCGTGCCTGCGAGGGGGTCGACTGTTTATATGTTTTAGTGTTTATTAAAAAAGAAAAGCACGGCCCTGAGCAGCTAGAGGTTTTCAGTTTGCAGCGTCTGTTTGCTCACTGTGGTGGCAGATGGGGGACGGTATTGATGATTAGCCACTGATCACTATTATTGATCTGAGATTACAGTGCAAAAGGGCTTTACTGTATTCAGCCGGTCAGGCACACAGACTGCAGACTACTGTAGCCCACAGGGAACAAAAGTCTTCTTGTGTGCGGTGTGTGACTGCTCAGCAAGGACAGGGATTAACGCAGAACACACACACACACACACCTGTCACAGCAAATTATGTACAACCGGAAAACACAGTAATTAGGTTTATTCAGTAAACTAAATGTATCAAGCTTTGAAGATGCATTCAGTGATTCACTTATTCCACTACAGCTAAAATAAAAACAGACCTGGTTACTCAAGTCTGGATTTCAATGACATGATATCCCAGAAATACACAGAATATAAGATTTTCCTATTTTCTAGATAAGAGGGTCTGAAATTGATCTGATAAGAAAACAAGAGACTTTTCACTTATTTTGAAGCATTTCAGTTGTAAGAGACTCAAACTAACTTGTTTGAGACACAGATTTGCTCTGATGAAGTTTGCTGGGGACGGGGACGCGAAAGGAAACGGTGGTAGTAACAGGGATCGTCAGGCCATTCTCCGGCGGTTGCTGTGGATACGCATTTACAAAAACATAAATAAATAAAAATATGGTACAATTTTCACTGATGTGAAGAACAAGAACTGACATTTTGAATGGTGTCTTAGCTGGGATTACTGGACCTTACTGAAAACAATGAATGGAGCTATAAAATAAAAATTCGTTACATGTAATTGAATTAAACTTATTCATTTATTTGCCTTTCTTTGACACAAAAACTTAACAAACGTAATACATTTACTTTTATTAATTTAATTTGATTCCTTGCAACATATTAACAGATTTTTTTAAATTGAAGTTTGTTTTTCAGTCCTGGATGGGATTTGGTTTATCAACAATAATGATCATATAAATAGAATCTAATCAGATTAGAAGATAACTACCATTCAAAAGTAACTTGTGACATTTACATTATCTGCTTACATTATTTACACATTAAACACTTAACATTCTTTTGCAATTCATTGTGTACTTACTTACATTTGCGTGATTAGTTTGTATCCTTTTCTACTGTTTATCATCTGAAATTTGCAAATTTACTATCAATGTCAAACGTCACAATTGGTTACAGTGGAGCCAGAGTATCAGTCACCTGCAGGCTGTAACTTGTGTGGCTACATGCTAACCCTTTTGAAACACATTTTATTATATTTACTGGATTCAAGCAGGATTCTGCCACTGATCTCACACACAGACTCCCAGGAGGATTGTAAACATTTCCTCTGTCTGTTGAAACGCCGGCATCCGTCCCCTTGCCTCTGTCGTTTCTCCTCTCTTCCGTCTCCGAATGACATGTATTTGCTTGTCTATTTTTGTAGCCACATGACAGCCGGGGGGTTATTTGACATCGCTATGCAACACCTTGACTTCTGTATTGTGTTACATCTGCGTTTTATCGCCTCGGCTCAGAAATAGAACGCAGTTTTATGGCCCTTGCTAATATTTTTGGCCTGTGCTGCTCCTGGCTTTTGTAAGGACCTGAAATTGATATGTTTCATGTCCAACTTTATAACGGCGGGATTATTTGTGAACGTTACAACTTACGAGTTGCAAAGCCCCTACCCTTTTACAGGTACATTCGATAAATTAGATAATTTATTGTTTGTGGGGCTCAAAGTACATTTTGAAAATCCATATTTTTGCATTATACAATTTTTTTTTGGTCTTACGTAATATTCTAATTTCAGATGTCATGTTTTGTTAACGGTAATCAAAAAACACACACAAAAAAACATAATATTTAAGAAAAATACATCACCAGTCCGTGTTTATACAGTATATCTATATAATGTGTTTCATTTACAGATGGAGTTTCTGAAATAAACAGACTTTTTAATAATATTCTAATGTATAGAATGGGTCTGTAGAAGAAGAAATCTTACCAAAAGATGGTAAAAATAAGTAACAATTCATATCTTGAAAGCCATATTGTGTGAAAAAAAAAGGAATACAATAAAACAAAATCAAATTTCCCTTGTCTGGAGGATATCAGTGAGCTACAGCGTCTCACGTCAGACATGAGATCCACCAGTTGAACGCACGAGCTTTACTTGTCACATCTATTATTGCGCTTACTTACTTCAGTCGCCATGTTGTACCAACTGGCTGATGTCCTCCACCTCATAGGGATCAACTCTGATGGGATGCAGCCTTTAGCAGCAGAACATCTTTGACATGTTGGTGGAAGGATGTTAGCTAGCAGCATTAAACTACCTCCAGCTGGTCAGAGACGTTGCTACGGAGACAGGCAAAAACGAAAGCACCGCAGTCTCGTACTTGCAGCTATAAATGACACGTTCAAGTTTCCACAGGTGGGCTGCAATGTGGCGCCGCTGATAGCATGAGGCTAGCATTGTTATCCTGTAGCACGAAGACCCCGAGTTTGAATCACGGCCACGGTCTTTCTGATTTTGTTCTGCCTGGTTTTTCTCTGAACATGTTGGGTTACCCATCAGGTAATTGGTCTCAAAGCTGTCCTTGAAGAAGCTTTGTTCTTATTGATACAAAGATTGAAATAGATAAACATTTTGATGGAAGTTCCCGTATTTATTTGGCGAGGCCAAATAATCGAAATCGCCAACCATTTCTTCTTCCTGTTCAGGCGCAGAGCTATGGGGGGATGGATGGGGGCCCGGGTCTGGAGGGAGGAATGGTTTCAAGTCGTTTAAATGTCTGATTATAGACGGAGAGACTACTCCTGTCCCCCCAGTAGCGCAGTCGATGCACGTAAGAGGCCCGGTGATTCGTTAGGGGCCCGGTAATTGGCCCCACAGGAATACTAGCGGCCCGACGCTGACTTGTTCCGCTAGTCTTCCTGTTCATGCTGTTTTGGGCAGAGATAACATCACCGGCCTCAGAGTCTGTGATCATCTCCCACTGGTTTTCTCGATAGATGGAGCTGGGTTGATTGGTTGCGACACGCCCGCGTGTGGTTGGCTACGAGCCAGCGTGATTGACAGCTCTACCTGGGTGGCGCTTGACAGCGACGGCTTTGTCACTATGGAAACAAACGTGGCGGGCCCCTTCAGCCAATCCCGGCTGAGCGCAAGCCCCGGGGACTCTTCAAACACATGCTGAAGATTTCCTCGGCTCCAAAACACACATAAACACACACACGTACATATATATACACACACATACACACTCTGTCCTACGGCTTTGCTTTGTTGGACATGAGTGTATATGCGCATGAGGTTTATTTGTGCGCATGTGTCCTGGGCTGGCGTGAGCTGTCTCCCTCGTTGCGGTGTGGTCTTCTTTCGACACCGTCTCCGGGTCGCTGACGTAGTTGTCATGGGAGAGTGCTCTCTGGGCTTTGCACGCACCCGCGCTCACATGTACGCACACGCACACACATATCGAGGGGTGCTGGGGAGGGGGGTGGCAGGGGTCAGCTTGTATTAAAAGAGCAAATAAACTAAGTGTTCACACCACTAACCCACCGCAGACAGCACAGGCAGATGGAAAACAAGAAGGCGACAGGAGGTAACGTGGAAACGGGGGGTGGAGGTAGCTATACGGGAGAAGATCTTTAAATTCTTCAGAGGCCCGTATTTATATAATTTCTCGCCCAGAAGACCTGGATATTAACCACATCCTCAAGGCGAGGGGCTTTTAGAAGATGACCCTATGGATAGGGAAGTGGGCTATTTTTAAGAGTTGTAGTCAAACCGTACTGGAAGCTCCGGATACCTCGAAGCGACTGATCCTATCATCAGGCGGGCCGCCATGATTTTTGGCACAAACCTCCAATGTTCTGCTGCTCGTCCTTGATTCTGATGGGTCTTTTTGTGTCTTCCGATTTCACGTTTGCGCCTTGGTGTCCTGTTAAACTCTGACTTTATTGTAAAGAATGTACGAAATGATCTGAAACTTCGACACTGAAATCTCTGAGATTTTAATCTCGGATCTTTTGGCTCCTTCCAGCTCCTTTCTCAGCCGTCTCAACCAGCACTTAATCTGTCACTCGGCTCCCTTCACTCCATCCATATCTCCCTCTCCTTTAATTTTTCCTCCTTTATCACATTCCTGCCTTCAACTCCTCATATTATTCCCGGTGTTTATTTAATTCTTTGTCCCTGGCCCGGTCTGTTTATGTCTCCTTGTCCCTCTCCCTCTCCGGCCGTCATAAATCGCTCTCTTGTTGCCTGTTGAAGTGTGAGGAATGGCAGATCCGATGGTTTCTCACAGCTGTTGCAGGCGTTCCCCGGTTCACTTTGCCACACACCGCCTCCTGTGCTCCGGCCTCTCGGACCTGAAGGCAAAATATACAAGACATGAATAGGATCTTAAATATTTGCCCAGCTTTGATGTGCGCTTCATCTGTCTTGCCAAATAGAACAACAAGAGTGAAAATCTCAGTGTAGAATGAGATAAGTCAGATATTTTGGCCAATGGGATTCATGAATCCCATGTAAGTTGTCTTATTTGTGTCATCACTAAAACATGTGTAATTTGTGTGAACAAAGACTGAACAAAGACTGGAAACTTGTGAAAAAAATAAAGTGTGTAAATGCACACAGTTCTGCACAAAGGCATTTATATCCAGTGAACTTTTTCATACATTCTGTCAAATTGACACTGCAAATGATGTAGTTTGCATGCCAGGCCTGCAGGAGGCGGTAAAACTTTGTGAACTGTCTTCTGCAGAGGCGTGTTTTCGTAACCCTTCCCCTATATAGGGATGAACACAAAAGGGAATTCTTGTGTCTTTAAAAAAGTTTCACTCTACAGCTTTGTATCCAACCTTTGCCTGTTTTTTCTGGCCAAAACGCAACAAAGACATTTGCGTTTCACCGTCCTGGCGTTGTCATGTAAACAAGGCCTCCATTTTTGGACATGAGCCAACAAGTTCAACATCGGTCTGATCTGAACAGACAGCTTTCAGCAGTGGCTTTGTTCTTGCTGGTCTTTATTAAGGACAATTTTGTGGAAAGCATGAGTAATAGTTGTCTTTGTCAACAGATTCCACCTCTGTAGCTGGTTTTGCTTTTCCAGTTCCCAGATTGTGAACTAAACAATTTTCTGTAAGATCTTTGAACCTGGGTACATTTTTATGCCCTAACTATGCTTTATCTTTTTTACAACTTTCTCCCTGACCTGTCTGCTGTCTTTGATCTCCATGATGCTTTTTGTCACTACAATGCACACCTTACCATCCATCCATCCATCCATCCATCCATCCATCTATCCATTACTGGATGGATGGATGGAATTTTGCTGCAGTAAGGCGGCAAAACTGGAAGTTGTTCAGTCAGTTTAAAGAAATAAAATCTGATAGTGTCTGTGTCCTTTCGTTGAATTGGACACATTTACGATTATTTTCAGGCTGCAAAAATAGATTCCTTTTATTGTATTTAAATGATATCCCAGGGCAGAGTTATGTAACTCTATAATGCCGTGTACAAAATATCGGCAACTAATTGCATGCAGCGTTTCTCTTCCATCAGCAAACTGTAAAAACACTGTAAGCACTTCAACATGGAGATTGTCAGTGTGAGTCTCCGTATGGCCCCTCCAGGTTGGGCCTCAGAGTGACTCTGTGGCTGCATGGAGGCCCTGTGTGTCCTGTGTCAGCACAGCACAGCATAGCAGCCCACTGCCAAATATCCCCTCACCATTCCCCACTTCTCAGCAGTTCTCTCTCTCTCTCTCTTACACACACACACACACACACACACACACACACACACACACACACACACACACACACACACACACACACACACACAAG
>CAEGAF010097065.1:0-42770 GCA_903067075.1 Micropoecilia bifurca | reverse complement strand
CGGATCAGAACCGACCAACGGATCAGAACCGTCCAATCAGAACCGACCAACGGATCAGAACCGACCAGCGGATCAGACCAGCGGATCAGAACCGACCAGCGGATCAGAACCGACCAGCGGATCAGAACCGACCAGCAGATCAGACCAGAGGATCAGAACCGACCAATCAGAACCGACCAACGGATCAGAACCGACCAACGGATCAGAACCGACCAACGGATCAGAACCGACCAGCGGATCAGAACTGACCAGCGGATCAGAACCGACCAGCGGATCAGAACTGACCAGCGGATCAGAACCGTCCAATCAGAACCGACCAGCGGATCAGACCAGCGGATCAGAACCGACCAGCGGATCAGAACCGTCCAATCAGAACCGACCAGCGGATCAGACCAGCGGATCAGAACCAACCAGCGGATCAGAACTGACCAGCGGATCAGAACCGACCAGCGGATCAGAACCGACCAGCGGATCAGAACCGACCAACGGATCAGAACCAACCAGCGGATCAGACCAGCGGATCAGAACCGACCAACGGATCAGAACCGTCCAATCAGAACCGACCAGAACCGTCCAGCGGATCAGAACCAACCAGCGGATCAGACCAGCGGATCAGAACCGACCAATCAGAACCGACCAGCGGATCAGAACCGACCAGAACCGTTTCAGTTCTTTGAAAATCCACTGACCCGTTTTGCTGCAGCTGAGATGGACGGCAAACGGCGGCCGGACGAATTCTGTCCCTCGGTACTGGTGCTGATCCAACAGCTTGACCAGGTGTGTCCTGACCAGAGGGTCAAAGGTCAAGGTTCACAGCCAGAGAGAACGAGGACTCATCTAGAGGAAGGAAGGAAGGAAAGAACGAACGAACAAAGGAAGGAAGGAAGGAAGGAAGGAAGGAAGGAAGGAAGGAAAGAAGGAAGGAAGGAAGGAAGGAAGGAAGGAAGGAAGGAAGGAAGGAGGGACAGATGGAAAGACGGTAGGAAGGAAGGAAGGAAGGATGGAAGGAAGGAAAGAAACCAGGATGGAAGGAAGGAAGGAAGGAAGGAAGGAAGGAAGGAAGGAAGGAAGGAAGGAAACTAGGATGGAAGGATGGTAGGAAGGAAGGAAGGATGGAAGGAAGGAAAGAAACCAGGATGGAAGGAAGGAAGGAAGGAAGGAAACTAGGATGGAAGGAAGGAAGGAAGGAAGGAAGGAAGGCAGGAAGGTAGGAAGGAAGGAAGGATGGAAAGAAACCAGGATGGAAGGAAGGAAGGAAGGAAACTAGGATGGAAGGAAGGAAGGAAGGAAACTAGGATGAAAGGAAGGAAGGAAGGAAAGAAACCAGGATGGAAGGAAGGAAGGAAGGAAGGAGCCAGGAAGGACGAACAAAGGGAAACAAGAATGAAGGAAGGATACGAGGAAAGAAGGAAGGAAGTAAAGAAGGAAGGCAGGACACAAGGAAACAAGGAAAGAAATAAGGTAGGACACAAGAAATAAGGTAGGAAGGAATGAAGGAAGGATACGAGGAAAACACAACAAACTGAAGGTATAAACAATAAAGTTTTAATTGAATGTTAGTAACTTTATGCGTCTCACTTGTAGATGAAGACGTATTGCTGCAGGTCCTCCGGCGACGTCCCCAGACTTTGACTAGACACGTAGTCATAGCGATGTTCGTCATACCTCAACAAACGACACAAACGCAGCATCTGTTCACTGAACGCAGCATCTGTTCCCTGAACGCAGCATCTGTTCCCTGAACGCAGCATCTGTTCCCTGAACGCAGCATCTGTTCATTGAACGCAGCATCTGTTCACTGAACGCAGCATCTGTTCACTGAACGCAGCATCTATTCGTTGAACGCAGCATCTGTTCCCTGAACGCAGCATCTGTTCCCTGAACGCAGCATCTGTTCACTGAACGCAGCATATGTTCATTGAACGCAGCATCTGTTCATTGAACGCAGCATCTGTTC
Source organism: Micropoecilia bifurca (assembly GCA_903067075.1). NCBI lineage: Eukaryota > Metazoa > Chordata > Actinopteri > Cyprinodontiformes > Poeciliidae > Micropoecilia > Micropoecilia bifurca. Next base: position 40,813 of record CAEGAF010097065.1, on the reverse strand, counting down.
CCTGAACGCAGCATCTGTTCCCTGAACGCAGCATCTATTCGTTGAACGCAGCATCTGTTCATTGAACGCAGCATCTGTTCACTTCCCTCTATTCACACCAACAGGCTCCCATTCTTCACATAAAGCCTCTGATCCAGGAAATCTGGACTTTTCACATGTTTAACCAGGAATTTATGATACTTTTAAATTAATAATGTAAGAACACACGAGTAATAATTTGCCTAAATTACTAATTTATAATTACCTGAAAACATTAAACAAATTGTCTAAGGTAATGCGCTAAATTAAATATTGTTATAACACTAAGAATAAAGCTAACAGATATCACTGCTAATTAATTTAGATAAGTTAATGGACTATACTTATGGACAGACAATAGTTTATAAACTGTAAAACTGTTATTCATTAGCTAACCTGTCCACAGTTTACTGATGCTAACTAGTGTGCTAACAGTGGCTAAGCTAACGTAGCTTTGGGAATCACTTGAACACTTTTTCTGTTTGAGGCTGAAACCTGGAACTGGGAATAAAGCCAGTTTAATGGAGATGATGGTTTTAGCTGAGCGACAGAAAACCAGTGGCGCTTGCTAGCTGCTGTTAACAGCTAAATGCTACCAAGCTAGCATACCGCTACTATATTTCCTAGTAAACACAACATTGACTTTACCATGTGTGTCATGGATTTAATAACTGGTTTATTATTTTGAATTTCACTTTTTAAACTGCTGTGGCAGCCATATTGGATTTTTTAAAGTTTAGTTATTTTTCCAATGTGGATTAACAAGATAAAATAAAACACACCAGATATCGGTTAGCTGCAATAAAATGTTTCTGACGTTTTTAAAAGCCAATGAAACATCACAGTCATGTTAGTAATGACAGATTTGTGTCTGTCAGCATGAATAAACCCAGACAGGCCAAACATTCATCAGTAATCATAATTTGGGAAATGAAGCATGCTAACACCTTTAGCATGAAGCCCAATCAGGTTAGTAAAAAGAGTAAATCCCACGTTTTTTATTTGAACATATTTTTCTTCTAAACAGCCAAAGAAAAATAATTATCCAGTAATAAGATTTTAAATGTAACAGCAGAAGGTCAGACTGAAAACGGTCATCATGTTGGAAAGCAGCTAAACAGGAAACCAGCTTATGATGCACATTAAAGATTTCAGCACAAATCAAAGGATTGTTTTAATTTATCTGGTTTTAATTTTCTGTCCTGACACAAATGTATGAAAATCTTTTTAAATCCACTTCTGGTAAACTAACAAATAATTTATCTTTTTTTCTCAACATGCAGTAGTAATATTTCAGTAATATTTCAATAATATTTCTGTAATATTTTAATAATATTCCTGTAATGTTTCAGTAATATTTTAATAATATTTCTGTAATATTTCAATAATATTTCAGTAACATTTCACTGATATTTCTGTAATATTTTAATAATTTTCCAGTAATATTTCAGTCTGATGAGAAACCTGCCACCCAGATGACCATGAAGGTTTCAGGAACAGATTAAATCAATATCTGCTCCTGAAGAGGCCAGGATTAGTGAAGATTATTAGATTATTTCCCAGAAGCTGTTAAAATCCTCCGTACCTGTGATTTCTCCTGTTGGAGGCAGACAGCAGACACAGTCATCAATATCTGCTTTATTACAATCATATTCAATTAGACAAACCGTTGGAAAATAATAACCTCCATTTGTAAAAGTCCTTTTTCATTGGAGTTTATTCTGACTTTAGATGTTGAGTTTTAATCAACTGTAACTAAAGTAAAGTTTTCAAACATCTACATAATGGATTTAACTTGACAAAGTTTCTGACATAAATGAACTTTCCAATAATATTTGAATTTTTTGAGTATGTTTGTGTTCAGGCTGTTGGTGACGAACCAGAGGAAGAGGAAGGTTATTATAGTTCACTAATAATAAAAACCGAATTTGAGAAAAAGTCTGTGAACTGAAATAACTGTGGACACAATTAACTTCAACATCCAGAAACGATAATATCTTTGGTTTCTATGTTTTTAAATGTATTTATTTTCCCCAACAAGCAGATTTATGTCAGCTGACAGTGAATTACGGCTCCTGTAATATTCCTGTTCAATAACTGAACTTATTTTCTAGATTATTCTTCCCCCAGTCGATGTTCACATAACCACAAAACTAAGTGAATTAGACAAAAACTAGAAAAACTAAAACTGTCACAACGCAGCAGAGGCGTCATGGACAAAACATAAAGTTTCTTTAACAGGATAAAAATACTGAAACTGCAAAACTTCGAATATGAAAAGATGTTTTTTTCTGTTCCAAAGTTTTTCAGTTTCAGAATAATTTTTAGTTTCAAATCTTTATTTCCAGTTTAGATGGAGGAAGTTTGTGAACAGGGATGATGATGATGAGGAGGAGATGAAGGCTGGAGGTCAGTTTTGTCTGATTTGACTCTTTTTTCTAGCAAAACATCAAATTTATTTAAAAATTGAACTAAAATTTCTTTCTCTGAACCTGAACTTCCTGCATCAGGAGCCGTTTGCCACCAACAGAGACACTGACTGCTACTGCTGGATCTAGATTAAAGTACGCTGCTTCCAGTGGGAAATAACACACTGATCCAGAAGCGAGAGCCAGAGGAGGAAACGATCTGGGTCGGTTCTGGTTCTGGAGGAGAACATGGAGCCGTACCTGTTGAGCGACGCAACCAGAACTTTGACAGCCTTCAGATCCGGATCCACAACCTCCTGCAGGACGCAGACGTCACAGCGGGACACGATCTGGAGAGGAGGAGGAGAAACTGAGGAAAACTGGAGGAGAAACTGAGGAAAACTGGAGGAGAAAATCAGGAAAACTGGAGAAACGTTTGCAATTAAAAAAGTTTAAACTTTTATAAGATTTTTCATGTTTTCACTAGTGTGTGTGTCTGTGTGTGTGTGTGTGTGTGTGTGTGTGTGTTTCTCTGTGAGTGTGTGTGTGTGTGTGTGTGTGTGTGTGTCTCTCTGTGTGTGTGTGTGTGTCTCTCTGTGTGTGTGTGTGTGTGTGTGTGTCTCTCTGTGTGTCTCTCTGTGTGTGTGTGTCTCTCTGTGTGTGTGTGTCTCTCTGTGTGTGTGTGTCTCTCTGTGTGTGTGTGTCTCTTTGTGTGTGTGTCTCTCTGTGTGTGTGTCTCTCTGTGTGTGTGTCTCTCTGTGTCTCTGTGTGTGTGTCTCTGTGTGTGTGTGAGACGTACAGTGGTTTCCCAGCGGAAGATGTTGCTGTAGAAGCAGAGCCAGTTCTCTGACAGATAGAGGCGTCCCTGAAGCAGGATGTCCTTCTGCAGAGCGCAGGAGTAATCTGGTGAAAACAGAGCAGAGAGCAGGTCAGCTGACACACACACACACACACACACACACACACACACACACACACACACACACACACACACACACACACACACACACACAACTTCAACTCCAGAAGCTGAAAGTGGCGATTAAACCGTTTAAACGCTCCTCCATCCTCCTGAGGGATTAAACCAAGTCTCACTGATGATCCAAATAGCTTCATAACTAGAATAATCAGGACTGGTGAAGGAATAACTGTGGAAATGCAACTTGTTTCAGTGTTTTCTGCCCTTGAGACACATCAGCCAATCAGACACTCTTGTGTTTGGTCTCCAGGCAGATTTTGGTCCGACCTTCAAAGCAAACCTCAGCACAGGTTCTGATTGGTGAACGGTGTGGATCCGGAGAATTTCCTCTGAATCTTACTGACTGTCCAGGATCTGCAGCTTGTTGTGAAACCAACTCTGTTTGTTTCAGCTGCTGGGATCAGCGCTGTGGTTCAGATGGATCTAAACGGATTCAGTCTGCAGACCATCAGATCAGTGCTGCCCTCTCCTCTCCTCTCCTCTCGGTTCTAACTCAGCCTGCATGATGTCAGCAAGTCCAGCTTCTCTGAGTCCCTGATATCAGACATCATCACAGCTTTGTGGCGTTTCCATAGTGATGATATCCAGTAGTGTGCATATCTGATAATGTAGCAGTGAAGCTACTTTTAGCTGAACAAAACACCTTTAATGCACTGAACTTCCTACAAGCTAATTCTTCTGCTGCGTTCTGACTGAAGCCCATCAGGCTAAATTAGCCACAGTTAGCAAAACTCAACAACTAGACAGAAGCTAGAAGCACAAACGGCCCAGAGGGTTAAGACTCTGCCTCAGAAAACCTCACACTCCTCCAGACTAGCGGCAGCAGCACTTAGCAAACAGCTGCTGGCTCATCATAGAATGGTTGTGAACGGCATCATGGAGGAGCACCGTTGTGATGACGCGCTGAAAGCGGCCTATTGGAAACAGTGGGAGCTTCTTAAAGAGACAGAGTCCAGTTTCAAGGCATCAGGTGTTGTGATGCTTCGATGTGAAATCAAATTACTTTTCAAGTTATTTTCATACCAACTTTAGGTAACAGTTAGTTGATGGTGCTGTAAAACGTCACTGCGGGCCTAGAAAACACACAATCTGGCCCCTTTGTGACGCTGCGTGTGGACAGAGCGCAGCACCGGTTTTCCAAACTCCTTCCTTCTCTCCGACTGCGGCGTTCCTGACGTTCCTGACGTTCCTGATGCTCCGCCCTCCTGAGCTCTGCACCGAGACGAAACGCCGACCGGCTGCCCAGGCAGCGTGTGCAGAGAAAACGCACATTTTTAACATCCCAGCCTGCTGCAGTCTGGGTTTTTAGCGTCATGGTAACCGCAGCTCTAGTTCTGGCCAGTTCTGCTTTGTTCTGAGGTGTGTGTGTGTGTGTGTGTGTGTGATGGTCGCTAGATGTTCCTCCAGGGCAAAGCGTGTGGCTGACAAACGGCAGCGATTCATTCTTACTTCACTTCTCCTTTCAGCCGATGCTCTTCTAAGTAAACCACCCAAACTCCTCCTCCTCCTCATTTCGTTCCCGCCGGGCTGAAGAGCCGGCGTCTGTCTGACCTCTGACCCCAGAGCGACCCGCAGGCGTCCTGAACTCACCCACTATGAGCCGCTCGGAGTCGGGGAGCTTCTTGAAGATTTTCCTGAAGTCCTCGTTGCGCTGCTTGTACGTGGGGCTGAGGACCTGGGAGAGGAAGGCAGACATGGCTTCAGAGGCTCCAGGTGAAGCCAAAGTTCAGCGGCGGCGTTAATGAATACTCACGTTGTACCAGCTCTGCATTTTCTGCAAAGAGAAACGACACAGTCACTAAGCTCTGCAGCCAGATAAGGTCACCACAGAAACTGATTTCACACCAGCACAGACAGTTAGTTGCTGGGCTGCAGCAACCTGCAGCGTTTCCACAGCGGGTTGCAGCAACATGCTGTGGAAACGCTGCAGCTTCCCTGTTCTAAAGCTGCAGGGACAAAACACCTAAAACTGACTGAACATTCAGAATCTGCAGCAGCCGAGAGGAAGCAGGGGGTTAAAGTCATGAGGAAGAGCTGCTCCAGAGGGATTCTGGGTAAAATAACGCCCCTGATGGACGCTGCTGCCTCACTGCTCCATGCAATAAGTATTCACACCCTGCTGGTATTAGTTTAAATACTATTAGCAGCATTTTGTTGTTTCATGCACAAATATTTAAAGACATTTTATTCATTTTTAACCCGACATAAACAATAATCTCACTCCGATTCTTCTGTACAGACTTAATTTCATCTTGGCGCTCAGCGTTCTAGTTCTCACTTTAGCATCACATGCTAACCGTCTTCAGTCAGAGGCGTTTCCAGACTGGTTGTAACACTGACTGCTACTGGAGACAGTCAGCCGGTCGGGCCTCCAGAGCCGTCCTTACCTTGGCGTTGCGGCTGAAGTGGCGGGAGGCCAGGGGGTAAGCGGAGGACAGGGAGGAGGCGGAGGGCAGAGGGCTGTCGGCGCCGCCCCCCCCTGCCTCACCCTCGCTGGCCTTGCCCCCCCCCAGGACCCTGCGCCGCAGGGAGGGGGAGCTGCCAGGCGTGCTGCGTGGAGAGTTACTGGCCGTGCTGCAGACAAACACACACACACACACACACTGAGTAAAACCAACAAACTGATCTGAAATCTGCAGCTGGAGTCTGACTTCAATCTTATTATTACTGATGGATTCAGGCTCCACTCTTTATGTATAACTGCTTCCCTACAATCATCACAGCGACGCTTCAGCTTCCTGCTCCGTCAGGAGGAAACACTCCAACCGCAGCAGGAAGCTGCAGGATTCTCAGCCTCTGAAACGCTTCGCTCTGCATCCAGAAACAGGCTCACAGCATCAGACACCCTCTGCTGCCCCCAGCAGGGGTCTGAACTGACCGTCTGCTGCGTTTCACCAGCAGGAGGAACATCAGAGTCCAACCAGCTCCATTCATCTCTTAGGTTTCACCACTACTGTGACCTCTGCTTGTAAAGTTGATACAGGAACTATGAGCAACATGCAGAGGAAACTGGACGTTGCTCAGATCAGAATCCTGTTGCTTTTATGTTCCACATCTTCAGCAATGATTGGTAGTTTTATGACATTAGATGGTCTGATGTCCAACTGAGCCACCAGCTAACAGGTTGAACATGAAAAATCCCTCAGAAACATTTTGTCAGGAAACCGTTAATGTGTCCAAAAGCTCCAAACAGCAGAGGAAGCAGATAATGTACAGAGCTAAAAAACATAAATTTAAAAAAAATCTGCAAGAAGGATCGAAAATGGTTCACCAGTCTGACAGCAAACCTGAGGAAAATACCACAAAAAATACGAAACCTGGTCGAAATCTAACAAAAGCACCAAATATTCCAACTATTCCAGAAATAAACGTTAGTTACTCCAGAGATCTTCCTCATTATGCAGAATCTACGTTTCTCCTGCATTCAACCAGCTGAGCAGCAGTGCACAGCATAGCCCTGTGTTAAACTACAGACATGTTATTTCCTCTGTGTAGGACGATAAAAAGGTAGTTTCTATTTCTACACTAAAACTTTGAGGGGAATTTTGAGCTGAGACCACAACTCATCCCGTCACACATTACCAGACCATAAACCAACAATAATAATAATCATGTTGTAGTCGGATCGTTTTCAGGTAATTTATCAATAACAACTTCATGCAAAGACCAACAAAGTTTCATTCTGTAAAGAACTTGTAGCTGGAAGATATTTTAAATATCCCAAAACAAGTAAAACAAAAAAAAAATGTTTGATTTTTCTGTAAATAACATCAGAACGGAAATGATTTTAATTTATGACAAAGGTAAAACCTCAGATCTCATACTGGAAACCAGTCCATCCATGCTGGTTAAAGATGGAGGCCGACCAGTCAGCAGCCAATCAGATCAACAGGTCAAGCGGCTTCGCGTCTCCTGCCTTCATCACATTAAACCCGTCAGTAAATCATCAGTAGAGGCTCCAGCTGCTCGGACTGCAGCCAACAGGTCAGCAGCATCAGCAGCAGCTCCGTGCGGGATGGAGGAGCCACGCAGCGGCGAGCCGTTAGCGCCACTAACCGGCGCTAAGCGGCAGGATCTGCGGGATGCGGCTCATTTTCCCGGAGATAAGCCGGGATGGAGCGCAGAGACGCGGCAGGCGGCGCGGCGCGGCGCGCTAAGCGACACTTACTCAAACATGTCATGAGGCGGCGGAGGTCCAGATGAAACCCGACCAGAACCGCCGGCCTGTCCGACCGAGCGGCCGGCCGGCCGCTGGCCGCCTGTTCCCCCGGTCAGCTCACTCAGGAAGCCCGGGGACCCGGAGCGCCGACCGCCGCTCGGCCGCCTTTCAGTCGCTCTGCCTCGGATCGGAAAGCGGCGGCGAACCGCGGGCGGAGCTCCGCGGTACCGGACCGCGCCGAGCCGAACCGAACCGAGCCGAGCCGCTAGCAGGAACACAAGAGCCGCTAACGGGCTGCCGTCTGTCAGCCGAGCCCTAATCCCTCTGCAGGAGGAGGAGGAGGAGGAGGAGGAGGAGGAGGATGAAGAGCAGGATGAAGAGCAGGAGGCCTTGCTGCTCAGATACGTCTGACCAGGCAGAGAACTGAAGGTTTGAGCTGAAGGACAAACTGCAGCCTCACGCTCTACATGCACAACACAGATTATTTAATCTGGCTCCATCTGAGCAGAATATCTGGCCCGACTGGAGCAGAGCCCACCAATCCCTTCACCCGCGTCCATCTCTGGATTAGAGTCCAGATGATAATCCAGGCTGGCCTGAGCCAGGCCCGCATGCCGTCCCTCTGTGTAATCTGCAGACCCTGAGGAGCGGACCGGACCGAGCCGAACAGAACCGAGCTGAAACGGGCCGACGGCGCCGAGAGGAAGTGGCTGAAGATGGTGGTTCAGGATGTATCAGCAGCTTCCTGTTCAGAGTATAAACTCTGAGAAACGCTTCAGAAGTCGGATGACAGGAAGAAATCGGCTCCGATCAACACAGTGTTGATAAAACAGCAAACCCAACGGAACCGGGACCAGCTGGAGGTCAAGAACCGTCCAGAACAGGCAGCCATGTTGCTCCTCACTGTCAATGTTTTCAGTCAACAGTTTCAAACCTGCAGCCTGAAAACGAGACTGAAGGAAACTCAGCTCAACGTCTGGAGGATCCAGGTTCCTGCAGAGGAGAACGTGATGCTAACACTCTGGAGTCTCCTAAAGCCTCGTCTCCTCCACCCTCGTCTCCTCCACCCTCATCTCCGTGTGTATTGATGCACATGGTAGATTAAAATATGAAGAACTGAAAATGTTGCAGTAAGTAATTTAATATTTTAATTGAGTCTCACCACTGAAACACATTTACTTTATTAATCCCCAGAGAAAAATGTATTTCTGAATTTGAACTGAATTTTAGAGAAGGTCTTGCCAATAATGGACTTTAGCTGTGAACTCTGACCCTGAGAATTCACTATAATATGAATACGTAGAAAAGTGTGATTTCTAGCTGCTTCCATCCACTTTACCAAAGGAAGTGACACACAGGAAGCTGGTGCAAGAAAACCGACTTGAATGGAACAACTGACAGGTTGTGATGAACAGGTTCTCACGTCAGACACTGACTGGTGTTAGTTTCACAGATTATTGCAGCAGATAATCTCATCTGGTTTGTGGTTTGGCTCTGGTTGCTAATGGAGGATTAAACATCCAGCTAGTGTCATGATTTTTATCTGATTACAAATGAAAAGTGCTCACTTTCCTCTTCCTGTTGCTTCATGTTTCCAACGGCAACAAACCGACATGACAGACTCAGAATAATCCACAACCTGGGCGAATTACAAGAAACGTTTGGAGAGAATAATAAATGTATCAAAGAAAATCTGAAGGTCTGGATTAAACTAAGTACACAAATTATTTCAACTAAACTTCAAAAGTGTTTATTTCTACCCAACATGCATCAGATTATTCAGCATCTTCAACATGCAGCAGCAGTAAAAGGCAGCTGCCCACTGCAGTGATGCAGGTCTGATCTGATTGGATTCACATGACATCATCAGAGCCAGCGCCTGCTCCCATTGGCTGGAGATGATGTCATCGCGGTGAGGAAAGGTCCCGCCTCCTCAGCAGCTTCCCCCTGTTTGTTTACATCATCCCTGCTGGGATTAGAACCTGGTAATCTGCAGGTTGTTCTGACCGGGTCAGAAACAGGCCGGCTGACATCAGACAGAACCACGAATCATCTGCAGGTTCTGATCCGATCTGCCCTACAGATCCAGCCGATTCTGAAATTCTGACAAAAACGTCCCTAATCTGATTACTGCGGCCCGGTAATCTGGTAAAGGCTCTGCGGACCTGGATGTGGATGAGATGAAGGAGAACTGCAGACCGGTCCGGTCCGGTCCAGGCTGGCTGGCTGCTCACTAACCTGCAGCCGTCCAGGTCCGAGTCTCTGCTCAGCAGGCTCCTGAGGGACCAGCGGCGGCGCCGGCCGGGAGACGGGCTTCTGGACCCGGACCGGGGCGGCGGCAGCAGCAGGTCGTGCGGCCGGCCGTCCTGGCTGCGCCGCTCGCCATCCTCCGCCACGGCGCCGCCACGCTGGCCCGCCGGGCCCTCGCAGCGCCGCTTGGTTCTGGTCCGGCTGCGGTGGGACCGGCCCGGCGGCCGGGGGCTCGGGGGGCGGGACCAGGACTCTGTGTCTGAGGACGGCGGCAGGACGGTGAGGACGGGGACGGAGACGGGCTCCACTCTGAGCGGGCAGGACGAGCTCATCGCCGGGTCACTGCGGCGCCGCCCGGTCCGACCCGGGCTCCGCCATGATGCCGCCGGCGCCGGACGGAGCGGCTCAGGTCACGACCCCTGTGACGCTGAGGAGAGTTTGGTGGGAGACAGAACAGTTTCAGAACGACTCCGCTGACGTTCCTTCACTCCGACCAGAACCAGAACCAGAACCGGCTGCAGCCTCCGGACCTCTGGCCCAGAACGTCCCGCCAGACGGCGCCAGCATCAGAGAGCCAGGCCGGCGGCGGCGCGGCGGCGGCGCCACCCTGACCCAGTCGGCCTGAGGAGCGGAGAGAGGCTGATGCTCAGCCTGACGCCGCGTCATGTGACCTCAGGTGATTATTGGCTCAGATCTGATCAATACGCTTCACTCGACACACAGACCTTCATCTCTGGATCAAGTTCTGATGGTTTTGGTTGCAGCATTAAGACGTTTTAAATGTTATTTAAACTGAAGAGCAGCATGAAAACAGGAAGTTATTATGTTAAGTGAATAAACTGAGTGTTTCTCTGGTTCTGGTCCTTCAGACAGGAAGGAATCATGATGGCGACTGATCAGTTCAACCATCACAGAAAATCCCAGAGAAAAAGAAACAGTTTACAGAAGTCGACTGAGAAAAAACACTTTTCTCAAAAGTTGCCATTTTTAATCAACATTGTAGCAGATTATAAAGAATTCACTTTTTTTCTCAGATCTCAGAATCTTTTTCCTCAAAGATCACTGATAATATTTTTAATTTTTACATTTTTTACTCCATTTTCTGTAAAACAAAATGAGAATTTCCACATTTCCCCTCAAATTTATGTAAAACCAATTTAGAAATGGCGTTTTTCTCCTGATATTTGTTTGTAAAAAAACAAACAAAAAACATTTAGAATTTTGACATTTTTTTCAGTGGTGCTAATCTTCCTCCATACAAATGAGCCAGAGGTGAATAATTTAACAAGTGACACAGTTTAAGAACTGTGAGGAAACTCCCTTAGTAAGAACTGAAAAGTTGCAGAAAGTTTGTGGTTGTATCCGCTGTGAGCCAACGACCAGAACCAGACATCAACCCAAACCAAGGCCCAAACCAAGGCCCAAACCAAGGCCCAAACCAAGGCCCAAACCAAGGCCCAAACCAAGGCCGGCCGGCCGGCGGAACCTGCAGCAGCCAGCAGCTGCTCCATTGTTTGAGCTCAAAGCAGAAACTTCCAGGGAAACGATCCGGATCCGTCCAGCGTTATCACAGCAAACTGTTTGCACAAGAACAATCTGGCCAGCGGCTTGTTTGTCCTCAGTGATCCACCGTAATCTCAGCAGCTGATCCTCCAAACAATCTGAGCGATGAAAGAGACAACATGACGAGCCGACGGCTTCCTGGACCCACCAGAACCTCCAGAGCCGAACCGAGCGGAGAGAGGAGCTTTAGAGACTGATTAAAGGGCTATTCCACCGTTTTCAAACCATCCAGGCCGACAGCAGCTCAACATCTGAAACACCTGGACCAATCAGAGCTCAGCTGAATTATGCCACCTTTAGTCCAGGTGTGGAAAAAAGGCAGAAAGAACAAATTCAACATGTTGATTTCAGGGTCAAAGGTCAGGACAGAGTTCAACCACAAACTGAAATATGACGACATTAATATTTCAAAACAATGATTCCAGATATGATGGGGGGACTTGGTCACGTGGGGTTTGTTTGGTCATGTGACAGGAAGCAACAGGATTGAGATGTTAACCTGGATCAGCTTCAGGCTCCAACCAAAACCCAGAATATCAGGTCATTAAAGTGTCCAGGTCGACAACAACATCCAGGCTCTTACTTCAGCCAATCAGCACAAATGGGCTAAAAATGGCGCTCCTGGATTGGCTGCTTTGCAAATGCCAGCCAATCAGTGTCAAGTATCAGATACACTTTCAGCTTCCATGCTGGGTTTTCAGTCCAACATTTTACACAACAATAGTAAAAAAAGCGATTTTTCCGCGAGTAATTTGGGGTTAAATTTACTGTAATAATGGTAAATATCAGTTATATTGTGTCATCCTGTTTTATACTGAATATGTCAGAGAGAAAGTCACAGTAAAGTTTTAAACCCTGTCCAGGGTGTTTTATACCCCAAAAAGATCCATTTACATAAATAATTTAATTTAAAAGGCATAAATTGTTTCAGTATTTGTGTCAAATTGCTCTGAACAGTGAAATGAGTCTTTAAATCTCCATATTTTAGCTTCCAGTCCAAGTCGGATCTGCTCCATCCAAGGAGAGCTAAAGGTCAGAGCGTTGCAGTTTAAACTGCATTTCAGAAACATCTGACCCGGTTCGGGTTGGACCGAACCAAGTGTTTCACATGTTTACATGTGAAACGGCCTTTAATCGCCTCAGAGAAACTTGACGCCCGAACTTCCAGCTCCTACCTCCCATTGGAAGAGTTTCCTGCGGGTCTGCCGTCTTGTTCGGCCTCGAAAACGAGCCGGGCGACGGTTCTGGAGCCGATGCTGAAATCCACTTTCTCACAGGAACACATCAACATTCTCAGAGGAGAACCGGAGCAGGAGGAGCAGGATGCATCTACCGGCCGCAGCTAACGGCTCCTAGCCGGCTAACGGCGGCTCCCCGCGGACCCCCGGAGGCCCGAAAACCGACCACCAGCGGGGTTCAACCTCCAGCAGACACGACGCCGTCCATCTCCGGTCCGTTAGAGTCACTTTGTCTGATTAATTTGAGTTTAAATATCGAAGTTCGCTTGACAGGAGAGCCGAACCGTCTCGGGTCAAAGAGCCGAACAAAAGCGGTTTTTGTCGGAAAGTGAAAAAGAACGAAGCTAGTTAACCGGCAGACCGGGTCAAAAGGCAGGGGAGGACACCGAACCCCGCCGGAGCTACAGACATATAACCGGGCGGACTGTAGAGATTATTACATCTAAAATTATGTTTTCTATTGAGCAGTTTCACATGTCATAGATAAAAAGTCTAAATACAATGGCGATAAGCTTTAAGTTAAACACGCCAACTCCCCCCGCGTGAAAACTTTTTGGTACATTCCTGGAAAATAACTGTACCCAAAGATGTGGCGAAAGGAAAGAGTGTTTACACCTCACAAAACTCAGCGAACAGATTTAAATAAGCGATTAATCAACTTTAGTCTATGATTTAAATAAAGAGCCATTCAGTTGGTCCGATGCAGAGGCAGATTTATTAATAAAAACACACTTCGCCTAAGTAACGGTCTTTTTTGTACGTCAACAAGAAAACCACAATGACAGATTCAGATACGAAACGGATACAGAAAAAATCCCACAACTTTCTGAACTTTAAAGTTCGTTTAAAGGGAGAAAAAAAATACAAGCTAAAATAATTCACAGTGTCAAAGCGACATCTGGTGTCCGATCAGTGTCTGTGCATCCTTTTTTTAAAAAAAAAAAAAAAACTGAACTGTTTTATGTGTTTAATGAAGACATATTCAGAACAAACTCTCTGAAATGGTTATATGTTTAGGATTGGGTGTGTAAAGCACAGCGACGTCCCACCTGCTTCCTGTAGCGGCATCACTTCCTCTGATCCCAGAGTCCAACCAGAAGGAGATCAGGTGTCAACAGAGGAGCGGATGGGAGGTCAGGTCACCTTGACTACAGCTGGAAATAAAAACAACGTAAAGAAGGAAACATGTGATGCTCTGAGTCAAGAGGTTTTCACTTTTCATCAGGTTGTCTTATTTTAAATCCCTGTTTAGCTTCAGAAACACTAGTTTGGTTCATTTATTGGATTATCTCAAACTCATTTCACCATATTTACAAATCATATTGTTGGACAGATGGATATCAGAGGAGCTGCATTGTTTGCTTCGTCCCTCATTATGGAAAAACAAACAATTTACTTTTACACATGTTTTAGTTCAGAGCAAAAATATTTTTAAATAGCTTAAGTTGGAATTTCTATATGGAAGTTGAATTATGAAAGTCTCCTGGTAAATGTTATATTGCAAACAAAAGAAATCTGCAGGATTTTTCCCATAATTTCTGACTCAACGTCTTTCAAGCTTTAAAAAGAAAGTTTCCTGTACCGAAGCGTTTTGCCACTCGGTGAACGACACTGAGCTGAAATACAGAAAAGAATAAATATTCTCACTGTCACAAAGATGGAATATAAAAAGGAACTTATTAAAATTCAAAGATAGAAGCTAATTAATATATTAAAAAAGCTTTCGGTTCACACCAGGTTAAAAGTGCAGCTGATAATTATTTAAGATGAATATTTATTCCATCCAATGTTATAAAGATTGGATTATGTGCTTGATTGAATATGATCAATGCATATGAAAATACATGATGTGTATTGATGATTAAGCTGATGGCAATAAACACAATGTAATGTTTGGTGACAACCTGCTGGTTTTATGACTTTTATTTTTGTGTTTTTGTTATGTAAATCATTTTGAACTGCCTTGTTGCTGAACTGTACAAATAAACCTGACAGATTGAAAAACTCACTTTGTGAATTATTAAATCATTTATGAAACAGTTCTGCAGTAGATTTGTTGTCACTTTTACCTGATGTTTTTAGTCCCAGAAACAGAAGAAATATACAGATATCATCATATTTATTACAATATTTTATATCTTTTATATATTTTATGACTGTATCAACTGTTTGAAACACAAAACTCCTAAGATACTCACAGAGTTTCATTGTTCTGCATTAGAGGAAACGTTTTCCAGCTCTAACCTGACTCTCCATCAGCTCAGTTCACGGCCATCGCTGCATAAAGAATAAAAGCGTTTTTACCTCCCGTTTCAGAGCATCACAGTGACTCTGCAGTTTCCAGACGTCCGACGCTTCGTCCCTCAGCCTCCTGCAGTGACCAGCTCACATGCTGCAGCCTGTGCAGCGAACAGCT
Source organism: Micropoecilia bifurca (assembly GCA_903067075.1). Classification (NCBI taxonomy): domain Eukaryota; kingdom Metazoa; phylum Chordata; class Actinopteri; order Cyprinodontiformes; family Poeciliidae; genus Micropoecilia; species Micropoecilia bifurca. The sequence continues at coordinate 25,782 of CAEGAF010097065.1, read as the reverse complement.
TGTGTCCGGCTGGATGGGAGACGCTCAGCCTGCAGCAGCTGAACCGACGGCTGGAAACTCGATCTGAGCTAAAAATAAAAGAAACGCCAGCAGCAGCAGCAGAGAGAGAGAGAGAGGAGCAGGCTCTCCCTGTTCTGGTCAGGCTACAGATGCATGCAGGGTTTATCATATGTCAACATTTCCTTGAAGCCCCCCCCCCTCCCCCCCCTCTGCTGCTTTACTGTTTATTCTGCTGCTCTGTCTGATTTCTGTTCTTGTTGGAGGTCAAAGGGTTAAGGACACTTCGCTGCAGCAAAACAAACACTCAGATGACCACATGGTGTTCAGTCTGACCCGGTGGGGTCAGAGGTCACTCATCACGTCAGCAGCCGAGTCGGGCCTTCAGCCAGCATCTCCTTTATGAGCCTGGAGTCCAGATGGACCAGGTCACTGCCTGGTACCGGCTCACACAGATTCACTCAATCTGTGGATTATGTCTCAATTATGGTAAAAATATAAAATAAAAATTGAAGCATGTTCTGATGTCAGTAGTATAATTTGAAGCTTAGAGAAACTTTCTTTTTGTAGATCAAGTCGCTGCTCCCTCTGCAGTCTGGATGTTAAAACCTGCTTTGCTGCACTTTTTGTTAGCAAGTCAGCAAAATCTGATGCCATAAATCATGACGTCTTTTAGCAAAGAGTTCTGGTTCTTTCTGATGGGTATTTTTTTCGAACCTTCATTAAAAGAATCACAGACAATATGAATTTTATGGCGAAGCTTTTGCAAAAGGAGACTCAGCAAACTGTTTCTCCAAGCTGTTCACTGAGTGTATAAAGACCTTTGGTTACAGCTTGTCTTTTATTATCAAGCACAAGGAAGGAGGATCACTAAGAAAGACAGCAGACACAAATTATTACTGCACACAGGCAGATAGGGAGTATCAGGTTGATAAGAAGGAACCTGTGGAAACATAATTTAAGGTCTGGGAAAAACACAGTCAACTGTTTCACATGAATACGAAGAGGCAGACGGGACTTACAGGTCAGTTTATACATACAGAAGAAAGAGACACTTTAAACTGAACATTAGACTTAATATGAACTAAAGTAATAACAAAATGATAATCCCAAAAAAATCTCTAACACTATCAGACAAAGCAAACAGCTGGAAACTTTCCACAGACGTTTCCTCCTCAGTCATAGATGCTTCAGATGTTTGTATTTTGTATGTAAAGTTATTTTTGTGGTGAAAACATGTGAGAAACAACAGCTGTGAGGCGCCTGGACTAGAAACAGCGCCTCCTACAGACAGTCACAAGAATCACAGGCCTGTCGACAAAAACTGGTTCAGTTTTCACTTTTATTTGCTATAAATGTTATTTTTATTACTTTTAACATGAAAAGCAAACCCTTTGTATCTGACCATCAAACAGAAAATGTTTGTATTTCAGAACAAAAATCAAATAAAGAATTTTTCTTTGTTTTCTTATGAAAACATCAAAGATTCAAATCTGTAAAAATACAAAATAAATGGAGCGTTTTTATAGCAGCAACAAATCAAACTGCTGACAGAAGAGTGTTTGTCCTGCTGGAACGTCCCTGATCCAAACACTGAGTCCCGTCCAGCCTGAGCCATGACCTTTGACCTGAAGGACATGATCTGTGTTTACAGACAACATGAAACCTTCCTGCTGCGCGTGACAACATTTACTTTCACCTCAGGGTTTGCTTGCTCTTCACATGTTTGTTTAACAAAACACAACGAGGTGATTTTACACGAAGGACATCGGAGAAGAAGGAGAAACAGATTTTAAACCCAAATGATCTTTTTCCTGAAGGAAACCCTCCGACGCGTCCCGGTGCAGCTCAGCGTGGACAGTCACGTTGCCACGGCAACGTCTCATCGTCTCAGGTTTCTGCGGCCTCCCAACACGCCCAGCGCCGGATTCTCACCCTAAATTTAGCCGCCTTAAAGTCAGATGAGACAGCAGAGGGACAGCTTACCGTAAAACCTCAGAGGCTCTGAATGTCTGACGATTCATATCTAAAGTTCTGATGGATTAGAGTGGAGCGGACCTGCAGGAGGAGCCTGGTGCCGCTCCGGAGTCCAGAGTAACTCCAGTCTGCAGGAACTTTCCTGGATCTGGGAATGTCTGGCCTTTTCTGCTGCAGCTGTGTGAATATTTCCCCTGCAGAACGATGAGCTGCTGGACGTTTTTAGTCGCCTTCAGCCTTCTTGGTGAGTCCAGCATGAAAATGCACTGAGCTTCCAGCCGGAACCAGCCAGAAGGGACACGAATCGGATTCATGCCAGTTAAAGAACCACAATATGAGGAATCACTGAAACCAAGTCAGCTTAAAAACAAAGGAAATAAAAGATTAAAAAAATAGATTTTTACATTCAGCTCAGTTCAAAACTCCTTTATTAATTCTGCAGGTGAATCAATTAAATGTTTTTGTGACTCAGATCCTCCAAACACCTTCAAACAGTCGAGTCCAGTAGCAGTCAGTCTCAGAGCGTGTCTGAAGAGGCCTCTGACTGAAGACTGTTGCTAACAGCTCAATATCTGATAATCCACAGTAACAAGTCCTGGATGACATCATCAGTTGCTAGCTGGCTGTGCTAATCCGCCTCCTTTGCTTTTGCTCCTCTTTAAATCTGTCAGGCTGTTTGGTTGGAGAGACGTTGACCTTTGAACTCCGTCCGTCTTCTCTCTGCATCCATGAAGCCTCTGGGATTTGGGGTCAAAGTTCAGAAGTTGTTATTTGAGCTTCTGAGATGCAAATCACCTGCTCTGTTGGAAAAACAATATCTTGTTGCCACGGTTACACAATATAGCAACTGGAAATCGTCCCAGTTGGCCAGGATCCAGAACCAGAGGGAGAAACTGTCCAAACGGAAACGATGCGTCCAGAGAAAAGATGAATAACAGAAGAAGAAATCAGAACCAGCAGAACGGCTCAGACGTCTGCAGCTCAAATTGTTACTTTAAAACTTAAATCCTAATCTGGTCTCTGAACAGATTCCATGTCTGAACTCATGTACAGAAACAAAAAATACAAAAACCTTTGAATTCATAGGTTTTTGTACAAAGTCCCTCAGAGTTTGTACAAAAAAGTCCCTCAGAGGAAGATATTTACATATTTCTCCCTTCAAAGACAAAAACCACAAAACTAACAGGATCACATTTCTAGTTTCATGTCTTTAACATGTGATCTCCAGACTGACTGATGATGTTTGTTGTCTATCGGCTCTGCGCCGAAGTGCCCTGGTGCCAGGCAGGCTGTGCGGAGGTCGACTCCATGACCGAAGCCGTGGCTGGAGAAGGATTCCTGCTCGGCTGCATTTCCTGTAAGAAGAGAGAGGAAGTGTCGGCCCGAGCCACGGTGGACTGGCACTTCAAACGGCCCGAGGACCACGAGTTTACACACGTGAGTCAGAACCAACAGGAAATCAGAAACTGCTTAAAACAAACAAACAAACAAACAAACAAACAAACAAACAAACAAACAAACAAACAAACAAAAAACAAAAAAAAACAAGGTCACGAAATCAGAAACTGCTTTTAAAAAAAGTAATTAGCAGGTTGTGTGTCTGGGGGAGGAGGCGACATGAGGGTCTGATCAGCCAATCAGAGCAGAGATAACATGATTATGTATTTATTTGTCTTTTTTTAATATCCTGTTTCTCAAAACATATTCCAATGGATAAAAAAGCAACTTCAAATTGAAACTTTAGCAGATTATTTAAGTCATAGCAATTATTTTTTAATCTAAAAAGAAATGACTTTAGATATTAATGAGCTACTGTTCAAACCTAAATAAAATATAGTTTAATTTAGCAATTATATAATTTAAAATTCGGTAAATCACGTGTAAGTTACTTTAATTCATACTTTTTCCTCATTTTTATGGGTTTTCTGGTAATGTATCAGCAAAACATGTTGAACTAAACAATAAATTGAATTGTGTTGAATTGAAGCGCTGAGCCGGTTCATGTCGTCCTTCCACCAGATCTTCCACTATGATCATCCCAACGCAAACATCCTGCATGAAGACTTCAGCGAGCGGCTGCAGTGGCAGGGGACGCTGAGCCGCGACGTCCAGATCGGCGCCGTTTACGTCCAGAACGTCACGTTCAACGACAGCGGCACGTACCGCTGCACGTTCCGCCGGACGCTGTTCCTGCCGCTGCAGCCGGAGGACGTGGTGGTGGAGAAGGAGGTGGAGCTTAGCGTGGTGGCCGCAGGTGAGGGGCGCGGGGGGCGGGGCCAGACACAGCTCTCTGACGCCTGATTGGCTGGTTTCCTGCAGCCAACCGCGAGCTGACGGCGGTGATCGCTGAGATCGTGATGTACGTCCTGATCGTGGTTCTGCAGCTGTGGCTCATCCTGGTTATGATCTACTGTTACAAGAAGATCTGGGACGAACACGAAGCGCGAGAGGCGAAGAGAGCGATGGAGGCGGAGGGATCGTGAGTCTCCACTTCCTGTTTCTCTGCTTCCGGTTTCTCTGCTTCCGGTCCGCTGATCCTCACGTCTCTTCTGATGTTTCCAGGCTGCTGGAGTCCAAGGATCCCTGTGAGTAACAGCAGAGCAGATTCATCACAGCTGGAGCCGAAACCATAAAGAATGTTTTTACATATCTGTTGGATCTGAGGTGATTGACAGCGCTAAGCCCCGCCTCCTGGCTCTGATTGGTTGTTTTCGCAGCATTTCTTCAGACAGATCAATCTTTTCACTGATTGTTTCTCTCACTAATGGTGTCAGGTTTGATAAATATGTTTAAAACCCACATTTTTCATAAAATTTACTCACCAGTTTTAAGAAGTGAATTAACATCCAGATTTATTCTGGATCCTTCATTGTCTCTGAAAGGCTTTGAATGATCAATAGGTTTATTTCTGAGGAAACATCTGACCTGCTTTATCACTTCAGCTTAAACTGAGACAACATGAAAGACTCTGACGTCACATCCTGTCTGTCACCATGAAGAAAAATATTTTGTTTCTTCTTCTTGTCCGTCTGTCGATCATTTCTCTGTTTACTTATTTCTAGGGATGAACTGATGTGAAAACTTGGGCCGATATTAATATCCGATATAACTACAGATAGCCAATATTTGTCAGTATTGTATATTTCCAGATGTTTGTTCATCACTGCATGTCTTCCTGTCTCTTCTCTGTTGGACTTTGATTTTATTTTGATCATTTTCTCCCATCTTGTTTAATTCATTTATTGATTTGATTTGTTTATTCATTTCTGTTGCATCCAGTGATCATGAGCCCATAGATTTATGTTCAGACGTTCACTTTGTCAGATCCTCCTGTTTTCTTCTTGCTCATTTTTTTGTTCTGTTTCTTCCTTTAAATTTTTCTTTTCATCATCATTTTTCCTCCAGGTTATTTGCAAACATTTAATTTTAAAAGAAAATGAACATGTCCATTGGTTTATAGTCTGTTTTTACTAAAACTTGGTTAAAAACAGGAAGTGTTTTTAAATGAAGTCTGACATAGATCCAGTTTTTATTGCTGAGAAAAGACAATTTAAAAAAAGATTAACCTTTGATAAACTCTTGTATTTATGTTTTAACATCCTGTTCCTACAAAGAAAAATAAAATAGTTCATGTTAAGTTTATTGTTGATCAGATAATTTTAAGTGATTTGATTAAAAACCTTTTTTTGAGTTCATCATTTTGGCCCAGTCCCCAGTCATGATGCTGCCTCAGCAGAACAGCTGAACCTCATGAATCAGGTTTTTATTTAATTTTCCTTAGAAATGTTTGATTTCTGCTGAACTTGATCTCCTGCAGTTTTTATCTTTCCTGTCCAAGAGCCGAACCTTCCTGTGGTGATCAAATGGGTCTTCATCAGTGGTTCTCTGGGCTTTCTGGAGGTCAATCCAAGGTCATCTTTGGAGAAGAAAACCTGGAGACTTTTAAGTTTGTCTCCTTGGAAAGAAAAACTACAGAACCGAGAACTGGACCAGAACTTTACCAGAATCCTCTGCCTTGCTGAACACATTCATGTTTGGGTGATGACATTAAAAAGAAGCAGAGTTTCATGCATAATGTTGAATATTTTCAGCCAGAGGACGTTTGGAGGTGGAGCTGCTGTAACTGAATCTCTGCTCCGCTGCAGGTTTTCAGCCTGAAAGCAGCTTTGTTCTCTGGCTGCAGGTCAGAACCAAACAGAACCACTGCATGTGGCAGAACCTCAGCTTTCTGATCCGGACTCACACAGATCCAACAGAACCGACCGGTCGGACCTTGTGTTCTTCTCCTGAGCAGCTGGAGGAGCATCTGATCCGGTAACCTTTCCCTGCCCTCCGGTTTCATTAGACGTGTTGACGTGTGTCTCCACTTGGATCGTGACCTCGACGGGTTCGGCTTCCTGCTGCAGAGCTGGAGATGTTCCTGAAGCCCAGCTGCACCAGGTAGGTCCAAACCAGGCTTTAAACTGGATCTTATCATCCTGCAGACCAGACAAACTGGCTCTGAAAAGGTCGGCCAAGAAAGATGAACATGTCCAGGATTAAAATCTGAAGTTTGTTGGCTAGACAAAAGTCCTGTGACGTCTGATTACTGTTAAATATTCTTCATTATCAGGATTTTTAAAGATAAAAGATGTATTTTGCTGACATAAAAGCTAAATGTGTCGCCAGAGTCACATTTAAGATGAATTATTACTCAGGACAGGAGTTGAGTTCATTCTCATGGAGGCTTTTCTTAATTCACACGAAGAGATTAATTCTCTTCTCCAAAAGTATTTACTTTTGGAAATGTTTAAAATGCTTCAAATATTTGAAATTCCTGTATATTATTATAATTTTTGTACTTTTTCATGAGTTTTCTTTTGCAAAAGCAAACTTATGGCAAACTTATAAGCATTTTACTTTTATAGAAATAAACTATAAGCTTAGCGTTTCTGTTATATTTTGCTATCTATATGCAAATTAAACCAAAAATAATTCTAGAATAACAGAATCAGACTTTATTGATATTCAAGGGGAAATTGTTTGTCAAGCTACGACATCCAACATGGTAAAGTTTAGCTAATATAACATTATATATGCATAATTTAAATTTGAACTATATATAAAATAAAAAATAAGCATATAAACAGCCTGATCAGGTTTTTTCCTTTCTGGTTGCAGTGCACCGAGTGGCCAGCAGAGGGCAGTGATGCTCCGCTTCAACAGCTCCGAGCTGCAGTCTCTCCTGCTCTCCGTGCTGCAGCACTGCCTGAACAGCAGCGGCCTCCAGCGGCCCGGGAACCACACTACCCATGATGCTTTGCAGCAGGCGGCGGCCTCCGCCAGGGGTCGCCCTGAGTCTGAGGAGCTGATGTTCATCCTGCTGGTGGTCGGCCTCTTCAGCTTCTTCACCTTCGGCATCATGCTGAGCTACATCCGCTCCAGGAAGCTGGAGGGATCCGAGGATCCGTATCACCAGTACATCGCCCAGGACTGGAGCGCCGCGGCCGGGCCGCCCAGGGCCGTAGCAGAGGCCCTGCAGCGGGGGGCCCGGGACCCGGTGGTCCTCTGCAACCCTGTGGCTCTGCAGTCGGAGTAAACCGACGATTCTCCAGACCTGGAGGATCATCTGAGGACGATCTGCTAACACTGCTACAGTAAACCAGCCCCTCAGCATGACGGTGCCGCCACCGTGCTGCATGTCACAAAGTGAGATATCCAGAAGATTTTAAATAAATAATCTTTATTGTCTTACAGTAACCAAACATTAGTGTTTGTCTGTTTTTTCCATCTTCTCACCTCATTTGCTACGTTTACAGTGAAACCCAAAATATGAGTGAACTTTTAAAAAGCTGAAAAAGAAGAAGTGAATTCTGCATGTTTCCATCTACTGGTTTGGAGCGAATCAACAAGGTTATGAACAGGAACAGGATGCAGAGGAAAACCACCCTGAAGGTTTGGTAAGGCACAGACCAGGTTCTCTCCATGTTGTTCAGAGATGACTGGTTTATGTTACTAAGCAACATCTACTTCCTGTTTGCTGCAGCCAACATGTGACGAAGTTACGTGTTGGTACCCCGGTTGATTCAGTCTAAACCAGTAGGTGGAAATTCACTTTTTTCTTTGCCACTGTTTAAAAGTTTGCACTAAATTTGGAAACAAAGCTGATGACAACCCGACACTCGGTACCAGAGTCCTTCAGTCTGTCTGCAAAGGAGCATTAGAACGGATCATCACATTAAATGCAATAAGAGCTTTCCATACAGGAACATATCATAAAAATTATTTCTTGTTTTTCCTAGTGTGTTTTACTTTAATGTACCTTTTAAAGGTGAGTAAAGCAGCGGCTGGTCGGAGACTTTTGCCCGTTGCTTTACAGGTTAGTATCCGAGCAGCCGCCTGATCCAGGACACCAGGCCTCGCCTCCTGGCTGCTGGACTCCTGCCTGCCGAGTTCTGTCTCTTCTTCTCCTCCTTCCTCCGCTCCCTCTCTTCCTGCCGGACCAGCAGAAGCTCCGCCCCCCGTTGCTCGGCGCCCCTGTGAGCCCGCGCCGCCTCCCGCGCCAGGCTGAAGTGAACCATCTGCATGCTCAGCATGGGGACCACCAGGTTGTAGTCGTCCACCATCTTGTTGAGCTTCGCCAGCTCGTCCTCTGCGGCGCCGCAGAGCCGCTCCCAGTGGCGCCGCTCCGCCGGGGTCATGGGGTCGCCGAGCCGCGCCCGGCCCTCCAACAGGCGGCTCCGGACCCGGGCGGCGCCGTCCCGGATGTCGCGCTGCGCCGCCACCCAGGGCGGCTGGTAGCCGTTGTCGATCAGGATGCGGTTGAGGTTGTGGGTCATGGGGTCAGCGTACGGGTTGTGCTGGAACTTGCTGAGCGGCTTCCCGGCGCCGCTCAGGTTCCGGAAGTCTCCGCGGGCCATGGACTCCTGGATCAGGTCCTCCACCAGCCGCTCCACCGCCTGCGTGATCTTGATCTTGCGGCTGCGCTGACGCGCGTCCCGCTCCGCCAGCGCCCCGTCCGCCGCCGCCGCGCGCTCCTGCTCCCTCTGCCGGTAGCTGAGCACCTGCTCGGCGGCCCGGTCCACTCGGACCTGCCGGTACTGCCGCTCCCGCTGGCTGGGGGGCCCCGAGCCCAGGCCCTCGTAGCTCAGGTAGTGCCGGTGCTGCAGGGCGGCTCCCCGGGTCTCGTCCTCGTCGTCCGTCGCTCCGTCCGGCGGTCGGGTTCGACTCTGGTGGGCCAGGACGGCCCGGTACGCCGCCTCGACCCGCGCGAACAGCTCGGCGTCGGCGCTGGGCTCGCCGCAGTCCGGGTGGTGGAGCTTGGCGAGCCGCAGGTAGGCGGCCCTCACCTCCGCCGGGCTGCTGCGGCCCTCGGCCGGCAGCTGCAGCAGCCTGTAGCTCTCCTGGAGGCTGCGGCTGATCCGACCGTCCGAACTGAACCAGCTGGACGCTCCGGACCGCCGGGGGGACAGGAGGAGGCGGCGGCCATGACGGAGACCGCGGCGCCATGGCAACAGCAGGAGACGGCTGGTCATCTCTGGGACCGTCTGCAAATCATAAAGAAAAAGTTCAGAATCAGGAAATTAATCCGCATCAAAACATTTCTCTGATATTTCCTGTTTTGATAGAAATTGTAGAACATTCCAAGTGGGCGGAGCCAAGATGCACTGAGGGGCGTGGCCAAGACCAGGTGAGCGGAGGTCAAAACATTTAGTCGAAACGAGGAATATCGTTGTTTCCAACTTAACTCTTCTGCTAAATTTAGCAACTTTTCAGACCCTTATTTAGACTTATTGAAAAGTAGATAAATGAAAAAGAGAAATTGATAATCTGAAAAATAAATAAGTGAAAAAATTGATTTAATAAAAAAGGGAAATTGAAAAGTGGTTAAATGAAAAATAGCTTAATGAAAATGGGTAAATTGACAAATTAAAAATAGATCAATTAAAAAGAGAAATTGAGAAATTGAAATGAAAAAACAGATTAGTGAAAAATGGGTAAATGAAAGATAGATTAATTAAAAAGGGAAATTGATATGAAAAAAAGAAAAATTGGGTTAATTAAAAAAATTATTACTTTTTTTAATTAACCCAGCACCCCCCTTTTTAATTATTTAATTTTAAAAAATGTATTTCACTTATTTTCATTTTATTTATTTTACTCACTTTTTATTATTTCATCCATTTCTTTATTCATTTAATTTTGGCTGAAATGGCTCTCCATAGACCTGAGAAACAACCAGTTTTCACAAACTGCCAATGATGGCAGGAGCTTCTTGACCAACCAAATATTACCGGGTGTTTATGGATAAACTTCAGCCTAATTTGATTTTATGTGATTTAAGAACGACACCATCAATGAATCCACATTTTTCCCCAAACTTTCTTTTATGATCCTTTGTTCTGTTTTCTACTAATGCAAAATCATCTCAGATAAACCATAAAAAGCCCCCAAAATAATCCGACATTGATGCTAATGACTAATGGGTGACACATGTCCAACTGTTTCTAATTTAATAGCGTCCAGAGCAATAAAGAGTGTACTGGCCCTTTAACTCCAAGCAGACACCAACTTCAGCCTGATTGACACCTGCAGGTGTTTCTCTTCACCTGTTCAAAGCTCCAACTGCCTCCTGAAGTTTCTGGAAGCAGCTCTAGACATCAAACCAACTCTGGAGATTCTTCATCCGGTTCAATAACAGCCTCAGTGTTTGGCTAAAAGAGTCAAACTAACGGCGGATTCAGAGAAAAACACCGAGAAATGCGACGTGAAGCTGCGGCCCAGACCTGCCGTCAGTCCGGCCAGGAGCCGCGTCACGTCGCGTCCAGGTCCGCGAGCCGCAGGATCTCAGCTCACCTGAGGCTCCGCTGTGTTGTTATGTAGCTTCTTCCTCTTCCTGCGCCTCTCCGCCGCTGAGACGTTCCACCGCCCCCTGCCGTCAGGTCAGGGAACTACAGCCACACATGGAGACGCTTACATTTCAACAAAAGGTAAATTGACTTAAAGTTTCTGGTCTAATTCGATAATAAACAAGTATTATGAGCGACTAGTTTTCTGGTGTAACCTATTTAAAGTTATACCGTTTATATTAGATGGTATTTTTTCCCATTTGCTTAGTTTTAGGTGTGGAACTTGATATTCTTCCTCATATTTTGTAAAAACTTGTTTGCATATTTAGCACACCCTTTTGCCCATCAGTAACACTTTAATGAAAAATAGAAAATAATTTGCCAAAGCTATTTATTCTTTGATTTTATTACTTTTAATTTTTTTGGTTTATTTTAAATGTAGGAATTTAAAAATATATATTTCTAGGTTAATAACTGTTTAGATATTTAGTTGTTGAATTAAATATTTAGTTTGGAACTCAGACATTTATCAATGTTGGAATAACACAGTGAAAATATGACTTTCAAAAATGAACACACATTTTTATGAATTTATTTTCATTTAAACAGAAACTTGCTGCAAAAACATCATCCCAGATATAAAAACATTTATTTATCTGCAGTGGATTGTAGGATAAGAACATGACACAAAAATATGATTTAAGTTGGTAATACGAGTAGTTTCCATTCTGCAGCTGGACTTTGAGGTCATCTCTCCATCATCTGCTGCTGTTCAGGTTTCCTGCAACATAAACATCATGTTTCTGTAGAACCGTTTTGCTCTCTAAATGTTTAAATGCTGACATTATGTTGTGAATGAAACATTTCATAGTTTCTCACCATAAAGACGAGTCACCTGTCACCCTCCATGCTGCTCCTTCACTATTTAACAGATCAGAAACAAAAATCTGTCGCCACAAATCAATGAAATTTTTACAAATTTTTAAATTTTGTCCCTTCTGAAAGGAAATCCAGCAAATATCAAGAAGACAGTTAAAGTTTTGCTGACATTTTGTTTTAGGAAGAAAAGACTTTGCTTCCCATAAACATTCAGTCTCTTTCTAACTGTCCCTTCATGACCTTTAACCTTGAACTTGCTGTAGAGTCTGAGATGAAGCTCTTTGGTTCCTGCTCAGTTCTCTGAGCTTCACAGCACCAGTTGCTCCTCTGAACGTGTTGCTGATGTTTGTCCATTTTGTTGTTGTATTAACACGACAAAATCTATTAAAACCAAATTGTTTATTTAACCCCGTGTTTAAATCAACTAACTTCATGACAAGTTTACTACGGCTAAGAGTAGATGTGTTTTGTTTGTTTTACTTGAAGTCAGATTCAAATAATTTAAGGTTATCATAAAAACATCTTTACTCTGCCCTGATATCTAAAACTTTAGTTTTAAACAGTGCATACTTTCTTTTGTCATTACTGAACAATTCATGATGCAGAAACTAAATTGGGACCAAAGGGGGCGTTTCTGATGATAAAGGCTAAAATGCAGTTTTGTCTAAAATTCCTGCAGGTAAAATAGTTCAATTTAGATTTGCAGGTAACAAATAAACAAAAATTAAATTGAACAAATTTGCATTTTTAAAAATTTGCCTTAATAAATGAGCAGTTTCCTTGTTTCCTCTGAGCTTTAACTCGTTTTACTTCTAAACCTAACAGTTCGTCTCCTGAGGTCCAGCTGATCTCACCGAGTGTCTCCGCCTGATGGTTGCAGCCGATGTTCCTCAGGATCTCCGCGGTTACATCCACAGCCTTGTCCTCCGTGAAGGTGGAGACCAGAACATCCACGATGTCCAGGCGGCTCTTCCCCTCCACCCACCAGCGTCGGACCCGCGGCTCCGCGCTGCGGTCCAGCAGCTGGAAGACAAACTTGTCCAGCTTCTTCTGCGTCAGGTCCTCCAGGGTTTCAGCCAGGAGCTGCTTAATGCTGCGAGGCATTTCTGTGGAAGATGAAGCTGCTGGAACCGAACCCGAACCAAAACCAGGACAGATATTGAAGAGTTAGAATGCAGTATTTAGTTATTCACTATTAATAACTAATAAAGAAAGATCTGATAGATATTATGGCTGCATTTTCCAGTTATGCATCTCTAATGTTTACATGCAGATTGATGGTTTCAATGACTTTCAGTCATTTTCACACCTTTTGCCTCCACAGCTGCAGCTTCTGTTGAAAACTCTCCAACTGAAATCAAAACAAACACAAAAACATTAATGAAATGGTTTTAATTCAGCTATAAGGAAGATCCAGCAAATTAGTAATTACATTTTGTTCTTCATTCATTTCCATTTAGTTTCCTTTGATTAGTATTGTCCTCTCTTGGTTTATTGCTATGTCCACTTTAGTTTCTTTCCTGTTGCTACATTTATTTGATCCTTTATTGACCATCAGTAATCTTCACCTCAGTTTACAAAATGACATAAAAGTTGATCATATAAAATATGTAAAAAATATATTTCTAATCATCAGAATCCAGATATGTAGATTTATGGTAAATAAATGAAGCATCTCACCTTCAGTGGAACCAGATTTAGGATGATCATCTAGAAATAAACAGAAACAATCTCAATGTGAAACATAAATTATGAAGCCGGGTTAACGAGCTGAATGATGGGATGTTCAGACTGAAGGTTAAAGAAGTGATAATTAGGACATAAACTGACCTTTCCTAATCTCACAGAACCAAACTTTCTCTGAATGAGTCTGCAGCAGCTCCAGGTTGAAGTTTTCTGCTGGATTCTCAATAAAAACCTCGTAGAAGTTCGGGTCCTGGCTGTCGTGCCTCAGAGTGATTTCCTGTGAAGCAAACAGCCTGTAGCTTAATGATCACAACACCAGATTCACTCTGGGCGGTTCTGCTTTTAAATACCATCATGGGAACAAATGTGGACCAAAAACTGAAAACTCAATTTGAGAAAGTAAGTCCAAACCTGCGGCTGAATTCTGGCCGTCTCTTCAGTAGCTTTGAGGCTGAATCCATGGCCCAGTTGCAGAGGCTTGTCAGGTCTGGGCTTCTTGATCATCTCATAGCCAGTGGAGGATTCTTCTCTGTGGATTGACTGTCAGGACAGAAACCAGCCGAGACATTAACCAACAAAACACTGAATAAAAGAACCGATCATAAGAGTCTGACAGAATGAAACTAAAAACCTGCCGTCATCAGTCATTCAAGTTTATTCAAAAAGCAAATTTCAGCAACAAGGCAGTTCAAATGTGTGGAAACAAGTTGTGTGAAAACATGATACGTTTAAAAATCAATACATCAAACATGGTGGGTAATGTTGCATTTATTATGGTTGAAAAGCAACAGGTGGGTTATAAAATATATTACATGCAGTGGTTGGATCCCTCAATGAGGGAATCAGGAAGAAAAGGAAACACTGAAATGTTTCTCTGCCCTACGGCATCATGGGATTGAAGACGTGAAAGTTATCAGAACGAGGTACTTACCCCTCGTTAGCTGCCTCCCTCAATTTGCCCCGGTGAGCTAAAGATTGTATCTATCCGCCCTCCAGCGCCACCTGCTGGATTTTCTCCAAACTCCAGCTGGTCCTTCAGCAGATCCTCAAATCCAAAACCACCCCAGGAAATCCCAGGTTCCACCCTGCTCCCCTGCTGCCTGACCTAGTAAGACCATTTCCGCTCGTTCAGAACTCAAACATCCCACAGTCCTTAAACTCATCACTCATTCTCTCTCCAGCTGTCGCTCCTCTGAGAAGTCAACTGATCTGAACGGTTTTGGTGCTTTATATTAAACATCTTTTACTGATTATCGGTTCTCTTGTTTATGAATGTGGGTCAAGAAGTTACCATCTGTCATGACACTGAGGTTGAAGAGGCGCTGCAGAATCCCACAGACCTGGTTCTGGTTCTGACACCACCTGGTTCTGGTCCTGGTTCTGGACCTGGTCTTGGTTCTGATGCCACCTGGTTCTGGATCTGACACCACCTGGTTCTGGACCTGGTCTTGGTTGTGATGCCACCTGGTTCTGGTTCTGACATCACCTGGTTCTGGTCCTGCTTCTGGACCTGGTCTTGGTTCTGATGCCACCTGGTTCTGGTTCTGACACCATCCAGACGTGGTTCTGGTCCTGACACCACCTGGTTCTGGTTCTGGGTCTGGCCCTGGTTCCGGTTCCGGTTCTGGACCCGGTCCAGGTGTCTGTCCCTTGCTGCCTGTGATCTCCTTCATCCCGCTCAGCTCTGATTGGTTCCTCTTGTCTTTCTCCTCCTTCGAGCTGCTTCTTGTTTCTCGGTGCCTTTAGTTCTGATCCGTGTTTATTATCAGGGAAGCGTCTCTCGGTTCTGGTTCTGTCCGTATATCTGCTGCTGTACTGAGCTCACAGCGAAGATGCTGAACATGTTGATGCTGCTTCCCTTGAAAACACTGAGGATGTCAGACCAGGAAGGACCTGAGCTTTTAACATCCCATCACAAAAACAGATAAACTTTGAACAAACCTGAACTACAAATGTGAGAAGAATCGCATTAGCAGAATGAGAATTACAAGAACAATAAATTTAGTCTGTCTTCATGAATATGTAATGAATGGGCTGATTAAGCCTGTTGCAATAAACAATCAATTAATCGCATGATAAATTAAAAAAGCTTGGTAATTTCCTTTCTGATGATTAATATTTTTTGAAGGGCAAATTTTTTACAAACTTTATACTTTATCTTTTTGATTCTAAGGGATTTTTATAAGATATTTACAAAGTTAATGTTTATTGGTCTTTGAGTGGGCAAACTATGCACTATTATTCCATTATCAATATATTTCTTGAAAATTGTCTTTATTATTGTTTATCTCAGAAGTGGGAGGAGGACATGGAGTTGGAATGACTCACCACTTGCTGATGAGCTGAACCAGAACCAGAACCTTATTGTTGTTTTTAACTTTGGCACATTTGAAAAGCAGCTGCAAAATATTAGTGGTGCTGAGAAGGAGGCATGAATACAATGAGGAAAGATGCTGGTTGTCAAATAATTAAAGAATATGTAGGGATTTGGGTCTCTGTGTGTTGTCCCATCCACCCCTTGATTAGTTACACCTGCTCCTTGTTTCCCCTGATTGTCTCCCTGTGTATTTAAACCCACCTGTGTTCCTGGTTGGGTTCTTGTCTAGTTGTCTTATCTGCTGTCAGTTGATTATTTCTGACCAGTTGCTACCAGAGAGGAGCTGCTAGCTCTACTCACTCTGGATCTATGCATTTTCATCATTAAATCTCCATTTACTCTTCATAACCTGGGTCGACTGCGTCAACCTCACCACTCTACCACAAATCATGGCAGAATATAAAATAAAAATAACACAATATAGAATAAAAATATCCTACTGCTGATTTTGAGCTGCAGATTGGAAGTATTTAAGTATTTCATTTTGGTTTATCTTTAAGTGTTTTTACTGTGCTGGACCAGTAAAAACACTTACTGTCCTCAAGGAGGACAATAAAAAATAACACAATATGGAATAAAAAACATCCTACTGCTGATTTTGAGCTGCAGATTGGAAGTATTTATTTTTGTTTATCTTTAAGTGCTTTTGCAGTGCTGTACCAGGTCTCATTTATTTAAATGAAATGCATTAGCATTAGCAAACGCCTCATTCAAAGAGGACAATAAAAATAACACAATATGGAATTAAAAATATCCTACTGCTGATTTTGAGCTGCAGATTGGAACTATTGAAGTATTTCATTTTGGTTTATCCTTATGTGTTTTTACTGTGCTAATGCTAAGTATTAGCCCACTCCCCATTCAAAGAGGACAATCTGCACCATGTGCAAATGGCTACAACACAATCTATGAAGGCTGCCAACAACAAGCCGACTTAGAGCTTTTAAATGTTAAATGCTCTAAATCACCACTTTAGAGCATGAAACTGTTTTCATTTGTTAAATGAAACAAATTAGTCTTAAAACATTTGTGATCATTTAAGTTTAATTTATACTCAATATCATCAGGTTCTACCTTCTTGTTAAGCTGTCTGTTGAAAAGTGAGACTTTAATTTAAAAATGACAAATGTGGATAAGTTAAAGACATTATGACATAAATCAAAGATCACCTGTTTCAGAGCAGGATCCAGTGGAATCAGATAGACTCGCATCTTCAAGTAGGACGTTTTGGGCTGATAGTACATTAATGTGTTGCAGGAGATTCTTGGAGAATATAAGAAATGTATTAAAGCTCCCAGCAGAGAGAAAACCGGTTCTGCTAACCCGACATGGGTCTTTGTGACCCGGGTCGCTTTCTCCAGAACATCTCCACAGTCGTTAACATGGAGGACAGCAAAGTTCTTCAGTAACTCAGGAATATCGTCTGAAACGCAGCAGGAAGAGAAACTCGGTGAGAAACTTCTGGGTCGGTTCTGGAAACATAGCTGATGTTTTCATGAGGTTCTCCTACCGGTGCAGACCCAGTGTGGCAGCTGCACCTCCATCACCTCCCCAGTAAGGACAGAGATGTCCAGTAAAGGACCAGCAGGCCGGAACCCTCTGCTCTCCATCCTCCCCATGTGTTCGTCCCAGGAGCAGAACCGGTACCTGAAGCTCACCGTCTCCCTGCAGACCCAACGCAGACCAGAGACGCTGCATTCAAAGTGTCCTGCTGTAGACTGGAGGCTGGAACCAGACAGGAAGAGGAAGTTTGAGGTGCTGATGTCACAGTTTGACCTGCTGACCTCCAGGCTCTGAGCTTTTACCTGTAAGTTGGACCTTGGTCTGGAGACGAGCCGTCCAGCTCTGGGTCCACTTTGGTCCAGCTGCTGGAGTCCTGCTGCACCACATCATCCCACATGTTGATGTTTCACATGTTGCGTAGATTAAACACAGGGTCAAAGGTCAAGGCTATAAAATACATGGGTTACCTCCAGACTTCCAGAACCTGAAGGATCCACCTCTGTTGAAGTTTCTTCTGGAAACACGTTGAAGCAGCAGAGTTAAAATCCTGAACCGGACCAGAACATTCACAGTTCTCATTTTATAAAGTTATGAAATGTTGGATACCATCATCTTGGGTTTTCCCATCAAAACAGAACCTTCATCATCAGTTTTGATCCTTTATTGGCTCTGCTTGTTGTGTTGTACCACAGACATCCTGAACCAGAACCAAGTCCCAGAATGTAGGTTTAATCCAGAACTGTCCAGAAAATCCCCTAATCTGCTGATAAATCACTTTTCTCTGGTTTATCACCTGTAGTCTGTCAGCATCTGGGTTTCTAATCTCTGCAGGTTAACAGAAATCATCATCCAGGCTGGAAGGAGGATTAACTCATTTGGTTTCTGGTCTTTGTTTTATTAGAACTGGATCTTCTCCAGGTATGAGAAATAGTTTCATACAAACCACCATCAGTTTGAACCCACAGTTTCAAACATCCAGATGAGTGGATGTAGTGGCTGCTGTGAAGTTTGTTCTTCAGATCAGCAAAGCAAAATCTGAGCAGATCAACAGATTGACTGTTTGAAACAAAACTGATGATTTTATGATGCCTTAACTAGAATATTTATCATTTTTAATACATGTCCTTCAATGGGACATTGAATTTTGTTATTGAAAATGGAATGGCTGGCAAACTATGGCCAAACATTTTATTAAAGTAAAATATTTGTGGTGCAGTTGGTAGAGCTGCTGCCATCCAGCAAGAAGGTTCTGGGTTCGATTCCCGGCCTGGTCTTTCTGCATGGACTCTCCATGTTCTCCCTGTGCATGGTGGGTTTTCTCTGGGTTCTCCGGTTTCCTCCCACAGTCCAAATAAAAACATGACTGTCTTGTTGATCGGCCTCTCCAAATTGTCCCTAGCTGTGTGTGTGTGTGTGTGTGTGTGTGTGTGTGTGTGTGTGTGTGTGGTTGTGTGTCTCTCTGTTTTCCTGTGACAGACTGGCCACCTGTCCAGGTGACCCGCCTCTCACCCAGAACGTTAGCTGGAGAGGAACCAGCACCTCCTGACCCACTAAGGGACAAGAGAAAATAGATGGATGGATGAAGTATTTATGACAGTATTCCTGCCTTTTCCTGTAATTAAATTATTAAGTTTTGCATGTATGATTAGATCGAGGACAAATAATCAATTTACATTTTAAAACGCTCCTCCAGCTTGCAGCAGCGTTTGGTCAAAGTTATGAAGAGCCACAGCAGCTGCAGAACCCAGCAGAACCCAGCAGTGGTCACCTTTCCTCCTGGTTCTGCTCCCTGGCAGCATCTGCAGCAGATCTGCTCTGTTCATGACCCTGAAGATCCTCCTGGTTCTCTCCACCAACCCGGCTCCCTCCTCCTCCACCAGGACCGTCACCAGGTCGGTTCTGCTCTGGATCTCTGCCGGACTCCAGGTTCTGGAGTGAGGGACCAGGCTGACCGTCAGCTGCAGGAACCGTTTGAACTGCTGGAACTCGCTCTGGTTCAGCCGGTTGAATGTTTCCAGGAGACGACTCTTCACAGCAGCCATTGTAGCCACCTGGAACATTCAGGATGATTATGAGACGTTTGCAGCCAAGCAGCAGCTGAATCCACCTATGGAATAACAAACAGGTTATTATTCACAGAAAATATGATTGTTTTAAAAAAAGGAATGACTGAATGTCTTAACTTCTGAACCAGCTGAGATCTTTTAAGTCCATTTATTTGAGAATCTGCATCATAGATTTGATCAAATTGTTGATTTTAATGAGAATTTTTAATAATCATCCAGATACGTTTAGAATTAACAATATTTATCTTCTTCATCCTTTAAGGCCAGCAGCTGAACCAGCTTTACTGAATCTTAACTACTTTTATTTCTATCTAACCTTTGACTAAGTTGGCCTTAATCTGAAGAGTATCTTGAGCTTTATTTTGAAAGTTCAGACAGTTATTTCTTTCCACATGCTTCTTATAACTAGTATCTCCCTGGAGGAGGAGATATTTATTCATAATAAGTTTAGTTTATGACGTTACGACATGCACAGTTGTAGTCGATGTAATAATCCTAAATGTGTTGCTATGTGAGATTAGCAAATGAATCCTCAGTGTTAAAGAGTCAGACTGAACTGTGCAGCTTTCAGTCCACAGTGACAGACAGTCGCTGCTCTGCAGTTCAGGATGATGATCCGTTTTTAAATCAACCTGTCGTCATTATTTACTTTGACTTTATAAATCCTGTAATTGATGTGAAGCATCTTCTGCTGCGTTTCTAACAGTGACTAGTTGACAGTTACCAGGTTTCCACTGACCTTGGAAACATGAAGCCCTGCAGCTTCAACACACTTTAAATTTCATGTTTACATCTCTGGCTTTCCTGTGGTTCAGGTTTCACAGATTCACCAACTATCTAACAGACTAACAGATTCTTAACTATCAAAAGAGATTTAGCCTGGGAAGCTGAAGCTGCTACGTAACACACTGACGTTTCCAAAGCGGCCAATAGGACTCGTTCATTTTCCTCTGCGCTGATTGGCTGAAGCCCAGACAGAGAAAAGTAAAATCATTAATTAACTCCGGAGGGTTTCTGTCTCCACCTGTGGTTGTTTTCCTCTCAGGTCTCGTTCTTAGATCGTCTTGGTCTCGTTTTGCAAACCGGGTCAGAACCAGTCAAACTTCACTTTCACCCACAGACGAACATTATGAAATAAAAACAATATAAGAACTGATCCCACATCTCAGAAAAAATATTATGTTTTTTTTATAATGACCGCAAAAATCTTAATGTTTACAGCCAGCATTTGTTTTTATTATTATTATTATTATTATTAAAATCTGGTGTTGGCATGCAGAGCAGTTGCTTTAGCTGAGCAAACACCTGCAATCTCACCGCTTTTAAAATACATGAAGAATTTCAATTAATTAATCTCTGATTTCTCTGTAAAGTTTGTTAAGGCAACATTGTGAATTGGCTCTACATATAATAAAACTAATGTAAGGAAAAAACAACCTGTCTGTCCACCGTCACGTCAGTTTAGTTTCCATGTTACAATGTGAAAAGAACCGAAGTGATTTCAGGTTCAGCTTCTCTATCAGCAATTTGGAATGAAAAATCTAAGCATGTCCAAGATACAGTAGAAAAAACAATAAATGAATAAAAAAAATCATAATAAACTGTCAAATATCAGTGTTTTAATATATTTTGTGAACATAAAATAAGGTTTAAACACCAGCTATGTGTTTAGTTTGTGAATTAAAAATAAATATTTAATTCCCAAATAAATATTTAATATAAAGCTAATTATTAGCCAAATAAATATTTAGCTTTCTTGCTAAATATTTACCTCAAAATTAAATATTTATTATGCTAAAAATGTTAAGTAAATGTTTATATTCCAAACTAAGCATTTAATTTTAAAATATTTATTTTACAAACTAAATATTTAGTTCATACTTAAATAGTTAGCCAACTAATAAAATATTTAGTAAGTTGCATAAATAAATATCTATTTTGGAGCAAAATATGTATTTAGTAAACTAAATATTTATGCAAAAGTTAAATAGTTTGTAAACTTTAGTTTTAAAGTTAAATATTTAGCTTTCAAATTGAATTTGAAAATGAACTTTTATCTTGTGAATTAAATGATAAATGTGTGTCTCTGATCTCTGACCTGGATTATTTCTCACCTTCTGTATCAGAGCGGATTTCCGTTTTCCCACAACATGTTTCTCTAATGGATGAAGCAGAAAAACACAAAATCATGAAGTATTGACTGCAACATGAACAAATATTATTGTACTTTATTGTCTCACTTTTTGTGGATCTGACCAGAGCGAACTCCAGATCTGGCCTCTGCATTCTGGACAGCAGCTCCTCCATCTTGTCCACAGGACGCTGGCTGAACGTCTGAACCAGCAGCAACACGGTTTCCTGCAGGTCTGCATTCATGACCAGCAGCTTCCAACAGAGGCTTAAATAAGGACAGTCAAACGAATCCCAGCTGAGGACGTTTCTGATATCGGTCACATCCTGGACGGTCAGGTCCTCCAACACCTCCAGCAGCATCTTTATGACAGACTCCATGTCTTTAACCTGATGAAACGATTCAAGCAGCAGGATGGAACCACAACAGGCTGACAGGCTTCAGGCAGATGGAGGAAGATCAGCTACTCACTTTCTGCTTCAGTTCAGGCCACAAATCCATCCAAGAAAGTTTCCCTGTAGGTCAGATCCAGTCATTTAGGCCAAAGATTTAAACATTTTAGTCCAAAGGTTTATATTTAGATTGTAAAGGAAATGAAACATACAATCTCTGCCTTTTCAATTCAACATGCTGGAGTGAAAGTTCAGCTTTTGAAACTAAAAACATTGCAACAATAAAGACTTCAGTAGAAAGTTCAGATTTAATATTATTAAACTAACATTTATTTAGTTTACTAAATACATATTTAGCTCCAAAATAAATAATTATTTAGGCAACTAAATATTTAGCTGACTTGCTAAATATTTAATTAGTTAGCTACCCGTTTAAGAATGAACTAAATATTTAGTTTTTAAAATAAACATTTGAAAATTAAATGCTTAGTTCTGAATATAAACATTTATTTAACTTATTTAGCAAAATAAATATCTAATTTGGAGGTAAATATTTAGCAAAAAAGCTAAATATTTATTTGGCTAATAATTATATAAAAAAATAAAAACATCAAACTGTACATTTGAATATTGGAGCAAAATTATTGAAAATATTTAAATATAACATTTGAGCAGATCTGGAGTCCAGAATCAAATACAGTTTAGAGTTAAAATAAAACTGTTCAATTTCTTTCTTATTTTGTTTTATTTGGTTAAAAATAAATTACAATAAAAACAAAAAAACCCATACAGTTAATTTTCAAAATATATTGTTATAAAAAAAAACCCAGTGCTGTTCTGTAAATGACTTATAAATATTTTTGGTTACCTTCAGCGCTGGAACTGACCAGAGGAAGCTTCTCCACCAGGTCTGACCTGTCCAGGTCCATCAGAACCTCCTCAGCCAGCGCCAGGCACTGATCACCGCAGGTTGTCCACATCATGCTGACCAACTGTGTGCGGTTGGAAAACTGCATGTCGCTCCATGGGACCTGAGGCAGAACCTGGTGGAACTGCGTCA
Organism: Micropoecilia bifurca; assembly: GCA_903067075.1. Classification (NCBI taxonomy): domain Eukaryota; kingdom Metazoa; phylum Chordata; class Actinopteri; order Cyprinodontiformes; family Poeciliidae; genus Micropoecilia; species Micropoecilia bifurca. The sequence goes on along the minus strand of CAEGAF010097065.1, from coordinate 2,886 downwards.
GCTGCAGGAGCCATTTGAACTTCCAGAACTCGACGTCTTTCAGGTCCATCAGGATCTCCAACAGCAGGTCCGTCATGACGGCCACAGCTGACAACTGAAATGTCACAACAGCTCCAACTAGTCAAGGTCGTGACCTCTGGGTCTCCGTGTTTATTGGTCAGTTCATTTGGACTTAGAAGGAAGATATTCTTATTTAATGTATAAAACTGACTCTTTGTCCTGAGCAATTTTGTGTGTCTGAACATCATGATCAAAAACATAACTAGAGAAATAAAATATTTAAGTTTACAAACCAATCACAATCTATGGGTTTCGGTTATTTCTGAGATTATTTATCCTCAAACTTAATCAAACCTTCAAACCTCAAAACACAAATGATTAAAAATAAAAAACATTCCCCTTTTAGATAGAATTTTGACATATCAAAAATATATTTATATATTTTAAAATGATAAAATAGAATATTTTATATATGAAATATATTTCGTATATATAAACCAACAACTAAGCCTTTAATTACCAATCAACAAACTAAAGTAGTAATATTAATATTAATATTAATGAGTCCCACATGTGATTTTTAAAACAGCAAACTAAAAGTTAGTAGGAAAAGTATTTCTCTAGATTATTATGTAAGATCCAATAAACGGCACATGAAACGTCCCAAAACAACAAAACTGGTTATAAAATGGTCAGCACATAAAAACAAACAATTAATTCATAGTAAGTTTTCTGAGAATAAAATCTGTTAAATTAAAGATCAAAAACTACAGATAAGATTAAACTAACTTTATACGTCTAGTTTTTTGGAAAAATGTCAAACAAACCTTCAGATCAGATAAAAGATAATTTCATTAGTTTCTGATCAACCTGACTTCATGTGGACTTACAATCTAAAAAACCATTGTGATGTAGGGATGAACATCTATTTACATTTTTCAATGTAAAAAAATGACTAAAATGTGAATTTTACAATTTTACCAGTTCTTTTCCATGAGAAGATCAATAAATCTCAATAAATGTGGAAAAATAATTAAATTAATCCTTGTTTTGCAGTTAGTGATGTAAATAATTTTCTTTCAGTGAGAAAAAGCTAACAGGAAGGTTTTACCATTTATGTGCGAGGTACTTTACAGTTATGTAATAACTAAGAAAACGTTTATCATTTCTATTGTTATAATAATTGTACTGCAATATATGATAAAAGTATTACATCACCACCTGATTATGATGATTATGAGGGTTTTATCTGCAGCATCACAAAGATGCGACGTCACTCACTCTGTGTGTTTCTGCAGACAGAAGATCATCAAACCGCTTTTCTGGAGAAAAAAGAGGGAAGAAAAGATCTGATGTGGCACAAAGTAAAGTTTAAGAACAAAATGTCTGACATGTTTTAAAGTTGACGTCTCTTGTTTTATCCTGAAAATGTTGAGTCGTCTTACTTTTGGCCATGGAGCTGCTCTCCTGCATGGCGGCGACCAGATCCGTCCTGTTCATGGACTTTAGAACCTGCTGGGTCAGATCCACTGACCGCCTGCCGCCGATCAGAACCACCGAATGCACAACGTCCTGCAGCGTCTGCAGCGTCTCACCAACCCTCAGACGGCACCGTCTCCGCAGGAGGTCACTGAAGGTCAGCAGCTCCCTGGGACTCAGCTCACCCAGAGTGACCAGCAGCTGCTCCACCAGGGGCTCCATCAACTCCACCTGCTCAGGTGAGACAACCAGCAGAAACCAGGAGGAAGATTTAAAACTGAGGGATGAAAACCTTCAAATAAACTTTCATATATCAGTAAAGAGAGAATATAAGGTTCTTCTAGCAAAGGATGGATGGATTTGAGTTTTAAGCCTCCATCTCTCTGCTTCCTGGTGTTGCATCATGGGAAACAAACAGAAAACTAATAAAAAGTAAAACAATAAAATAAAGCAAAACTGTAGCAATAAATCCCAACATTAAGCTCAAATGTTGATTTCTTTTCTGTTTCTGCTGTTCAGAGTTAAAATAAAAACAAGACATGACATGATGAACCCGGAGGAAACCAGAAAGTGAAACTAAATGAACCTTCGGCTCAGCAGTTCATCCTGTTTGTTTCATTCTAACGTCAATATGCAAATGAAGCGGATGGCAAAGTGTTGAGAACAAAATGTTCCCTCCAGGTGAAAAAGACGCAGGTGAAGCGGAAGTGAATGTCTGGAGGTGTGAACGCGTCAGGATTGCTGCCCGCGGTTATTAGACAGGAATGAATCCAAAAAGGAAACTTCTTCTACCTGCTGCTGGTGTTTCCCGTCTGACATCCTGCGGTCCCTCATTTTACTGCAGAATCACGTTTCAGAGGAGCTGCTGACTTCCGCCTCTCAGGCTGGTGTTTAACACTAACTGGTGTTCAGACCAATTTCGGACGGAACAATACTGACAGAAATACACCATTCTCAACAAGCGGGGGCGCACTTTCTCACTTTCTCGGTCTATAGTCGGAGCGACGTGAATCCATTCCTCCCTCCCTGGCTCCTCCAGACCCGCCGCCCCCCCCCCTCCGCCCCTGCTGTGCAGCTGCTCTCCTCTTTCCCTCACACTGCGCAAGCGCGCAGCAACAAATACTAAGTGATGTGTGTAACTATAACTCACTGAGTGAATGAGGAGGTTTGCGTGTTGCGGCGGAAAATTGAAGCAGGTCAAAATGCATCAGCACAACGAATCTATGGCATAAAAACAATGACATACTTGACGGAGTTTGGCTACATCTCTGCCTCTGAGGTAAAGAATCACTGTGTAAAGTCGTGATGACGCAGCGCTTTGCCATGACTACTGCAGAGGATCAGGTTACATTGCTTAGCCAATCAGAGGATCACGTTACATTGCTTAGCCAATCAGAGGATCACGTT